>JAFLJL010003267.1:72563-182856 GCA_018398815.1 Conus ventricosus | reverse complement strand
TAGAGTGTGGGGGTAGTAGTTAGAGAATAGAGTCCTTGTTGTCCTTGTCCTGTAGTTAGTCACCACGTGTGCGGGCTATCTCTGCGTCCCTAGGTCGCAGTGATTACCGCAACTGGTGCTTTAGCATAGGTTGGGGTTCAGGGTCATAGCAGGGTAGTGTGGGTCAGGGAAGAAGTGAGATAATGGTGTATGGGCGTGGATGGACGTGAGTGGTGGCGCCATAGTGTGTGTGTGAAATAAAGAAGTGCGCATGATTGTAAGCTGTGTTATTGTGCTGTATTGTCTGCTCTAGTGTGTAATAGGTGTGGGAAAGGGTGGTGGGCCGTCCGGCTTAGCGACCGTGACACTGGTCATAAGTGACTACGTCACGATTGCAGTTAGGTACACTCTACAGGAGTGCATGGGCACAGATAGAGGGCAGTATTTCTTGTTGAAACAATAACAGATCAGGGTGAACTCAATACTGCCTTTATTTGGCAATATGTAAGTAAACATAAAGACTGACTGACTTAATAAATAAAGAAAATGCCACGACTGAGTATAGGTTTTCACAAAAAGAAACAACAACAAAAAAGCAGAGAATGCAGAAACAAAAGTCATGTTGAATGTTGAGTGTTGTTTGCACATAGTGCACATAAATCTGACATACATGTATGTAAACAGAAAGGACTTAGCGAGACTAGTAGTCATAACCCTGCAAAACACACATCTGGACACATTTACCAAAACAGGAAGAACTTAGCGAGACTAGTAGTCATAATCCTGAACATGCTGAGTATTTCCATGAAATATCATTATTTGTCTTGTTTTTCATTTAAAACATTGTTCACGAAGGCATCATTGACCAAATGTTTAAGACACTCGATGGAATTGGTTGAAACCGTGCAAATGCAACCCGATGCCACATTTCTGGTAAATCTTCTTGGTTTTGCGGCGACACAAAGCACTCTGCCTTTGAACATTATCATCGCCAGAGAATTGTTGCGTCATGTCCTCTCTGACGTGGTCAGGAACACGAGCGAAGTGCACACCAGCTCGCACTGGTCTTGGAGCTGGTGGGAAAGCAGCACGCAGGTAGAAGTGTGCAATGCTTCGACAGAAACCAAGATCACGCGCGTCAGCTGGTGCACTTCTGTAGAGAAGCCAGGCGTTCTGCTGTGCCAACTCGACAGCATGAGCAAAGAAAGGCCACCACCGCTTCTTTGTCCCGATTCTTATCCTGTATGTGTTGATGCTTTGATCAGCTCTGTCGACTCCCCTCATTGAGGCATTGTATGTCCTGTTGAGATTTGACTGAATCTGAATGAACTGTCACTCACGTTTGGACCAACGCCTTGCCCTTCCCAACGGCTGAGCTGCATCACAGTTTGAAGCCATTGTCACGACATTGTTTCATTCTCCTGGAGGATGAGAATGTTTTCTGTCCTGTCCAAACGAAAGTCAATGGATCCTCGTGGTCTTCTGGCAAAAGCACCTGCATCCATGAGTGGGCTATGCTGTATGCGGTTGCGTCGGATAGCGCCTGTTGCACTAATGTCTCTGGTGGCCAGTTCAGACAGAAGTGGGATAGATGTAAAGAAATTGTCCAAAGTCAGATGAAAAGGATATTCTGGGAGCTCCTACACCAAGTCCATGACCACAGAGCCTCAAGTCCAAGTGGTCCAAGTCCCTGTCCAGCACCAATGTAGGGCGCAAACTGCACAATGCATCCAAGTGGATCTGCAAGGCACCACAGTTTATATCAAATTCGAATTGGCTTTCCACGGATGAACTGCTTGCAGGAGTGATGTCCAAAATAAGATACCATTGATTCATCCACACAGAGACATCTGGACACTGGGTAGTGTGGCAGACATCACTCATTGATCAGAACCACGAAATTTCTTAATTTTGCCAGCTTATCATTGGGGTCATTGCGCATGTTGTCACTCAGGTGAAAATCTGGTACGGGTCATAGCGTTGCACACAGCTTCATTTCGGACATCAGTGCTCCTCTCCTAAAAATGTGGCGCCTTGGCAATGGGTTGTACCACGAAACAAGAAAGATTACCAAGAATGTTCTTATGTCCTGCCTGTTTGTCTGGAAGACCTGGTCTCCTTTGTCTTGGCTGGCATGGAGTTGTATTTTGTTCATTGAGGTAGTCAAGTACACCATCATCAGAGAACAGCTCAACATGTCTTGTTGGGGTAGGTTTTGTAGGCAGGCAGCCTGTTCTGAGCTAAATCCTGTCGTCTCCTGTCTATGTGCTGGGTTGTTGCTGAGCTGCAGGAGGTGGTTCCTGGTCGCTGGCAGGTGATTCTTCCTGTTGAACATGACCATTGTCAGCAGCTACCTTATCTGGAGCTACATGTTGATGAGCTTGAACTTCAGGCAGGTCATCAAAGACGTCTTCAACAAAGTCTACTCTGACAGCTTCACCTCCTGAACAGAGAGCGACACCCCTCTGCTTTAGCAAGAAGCTGTTGCCGATTCAAATTTTGAAAGCTCCTCGTCTTCGTCTCCACTGTCTTCTCATACTTGCTGCTCCCATTGCATGGAGGGGTTATGCAGACATCTCGCTGATCATCGTTGTCATCGTCTTTCAAGGAGTGGGAAGTACTTCAGCACTACGCATCCACTGAAACCCAAAATCAAATACTTGATCACTCGGCGATCGCAAAAAAAACAAGTTTTTTAAAAGTCAATCATCTTTCTTGATGTCACCCAAGTTATCGGTTTATATTTAATGCCCTCGAACCGCCTCCCCATTTCCCTCTTCCTTCCCACATCAGAAACGAATAATGGAACACGGGAGCCAAAGATCAAAGACGGAGGACCGCAAGGACAGCACTGTGAAAAAAAAAAAGCAAAGCATTGGTCAAAGTACACTACAAAAAAGCACGTAGGCGCGCTGTGCCCCACGCACCTGCACAGGAGTGCAAGGTTGTGTAACTTGACCGTTTGCCACTCGTGCCCATGCACATGGGGAAATGGGCCCCCCCACCAATTTATATGAGAACAAAAAGTTCAATGATACTTTATATCTTAGCAAAAGTTATCATTATCACTAGCTTCTCAAATGTAGCTACATGTCCATAAAATAAACATAGATAAAAGGGACTCGGTGCCATGTTGTAAAACGTGTGTGCCGCGGGTGGATCTGCATTGGTGGAGCGATGCTGGTAAGGTGTGTACACAGGAGAGTCCCAGATGTCGTGCGTAGTGCGTGCGTGCGAGCAAGCGTGTGTGTGTGTGTGTGTGTGTGTGTGTGTGCGTGTGTTGTGTGTGTGTGTGTGTGTGTGTGTGTGTGAGTGAGTGTTGGAGTGTCGTTGTTGCTGTGGTTGTTCTTCTTCTTCATTTGCTTTTCTTGTTGCAGTTGTCTTTGTGCGTGATTGTTGTCGTCATTTCTAATTGGTGTTAGTGTTACTGTCCCTGTTTACTAAAGCCATCTTTGACACATTCATCTTCGGCTAAAGAAAAAGAAAAAAAAAAAAATAAAGGCTTAGGCAGGCGCGCACTCGCGCGCACACACACACACCACACACACACACACACACACCACACACACAAAAACACCCCCAAAAAAAACACACACACACACAACACACACACACACTCTTTCTCTTCTCTCTCTCACTTCTCTCTCTCTCTCTCTCCTCTCTTCTCTCTCGGGGGGGGGGGGGGGGGGGGGGGGGATCTTGAACTGTGTTCAGAGTAGAAGACACGATTAATTTGCCTGCAGTTCAACAGTTAATAACTGGCTGGATTGAGGGACGTTACGTCACCCAAGTCTTTGTATGTTAGCTGCTAGGTACCATGCCTTCTGCATCTCAGCTTTTTCCGCGCTATACAATGTGGATGTTTTGTGCCTATCTTTGTGGCCTTTCTGTTGAAGCGGGCAAGAAACGAGCGACATGCGGAGAGGACATGAGTAGTTCGGAGTGTTTGCTATGACGGTGTAGTTGTTGGCTGCCTCCTCATTATTGTTTTGGGGCGAGTTTTTTTTAATTGCGGTGCGGTGATGTTGAGCAAAACCCGGACCAACAAGAACACTATGGACAGGTCAGTCCTGGCCAGTGGGAGCGGGAGACGAAGAAACACAGTACGGGCAGATCTGACGCACTAAATCCCAGCACTTCCACTGCTGCGTTCGTCTGCAGCAGGAACCCACCATGATGGACGTCATGACCATGCTTCTGACTCTTCAATGGCAAAGTTCGACGACATGAAGGCGGAGTGATGAAGGAATTCCGTGACGGTTTTGCTGCTCTACATGGTTGACGTTGGAATCCCTGAAGGACGAGTGTGAAGGACCTTCAAGCACGACGAACGCGGTCCTACGCCACACCAACGACCCTTGACGAAGAGCGGGATCCAGACTTGGAGAGGAAGACAGGGACGATTGGAGGGGCGTTCGAAACGGAACAACGTCATTTTTTATGGACTTTCCGCCAGAGAGATAACGGACACCGCAGGACTGTGGAGGTGTTTGTTGAAGGACCCTGCTCAAGGAAAAAAGCTTGAATCTGTGACGATATCCAGTTCGACCGTGTTCATCGTCTAAATTCCGAAAGGAAAAACTCTCCAATTTCGGTCGATCTGCACACCTTTTTCAGGGACAAGAAAAAAAATGTTAAGGCAAAACAGAAACTAGAGGTTTCACAGGTATTCATGGGAGAGGGACTTCTCGTTCCGAGTTAGGGAAGATAAGGAGACAGCTCCCCACCCCTCATCTCAAGAAAGCACGAGTGAGGGAAAGGAGCCACTATGGTGTTCGCCATCTCCTTATTGATGGTAAAAGTTTGACTTGGTCGATGGACAAAAATCTCCGGGAAATTAAATAGGGGGGAGGCCTGCCCCGCAGTGACCACCAAGTGACCCCGGCCAAACTGAGGCGGTGCCGCTTATACTCGCGCAAAACCAGGCACGAGGAGTTTTTACATAGAAACGGAAGTCGTGCGCCGTGGAAAACATGAGCACGATGACGAAATTGCATTGGGTTGTCCGGGGATGAAAGGGCGAGGGTCAGATTATGATCACGGATGAAACGATTGATTTCAATCATTTTCTAATATGTTTGTGCTTTCTTCTTTTGATTAATGTTGTTTTTTTCTCATTCTTGACACAGTAAAACATGCGTACTTGTGTAATGAACGGAGAAAGAAGATGTACATGTCTACACTGAAGTAAACAATGATGTGTTTCATGAAGTCATTGAAAAAGAGGTGGTGCGGGTTTTGCGTATATCAAAGGAAAGAAGTGATGTCAGTGTGGAAAGTGAGGTTTGCGACGAGTGTACATGAACGCTGGATGACCTCGGAAACAAATGTTGTTGTTGACGGATAATGTATCATCGATATTTTTCTAGTTCTCACAGTATTGCTTGTGATTGTAATAGTATTCCTTTTTACACTGGAATGTGAATGGACTCCTTTCTTATAATTTCATCAAAGAGATTTTCTGTCGGATCTATTCAATTCGACTTTATATGTCTCGTAGAAAGTTTGTAGCGAAATCGGACGTATTAAACATTTTCACCAAACATACATTGTGTATGACACCAGCGTTAAAACTTTCAAGTCAAGGGAGGACGATCCGGGGGGGGGCCATTATGTGCCTCCGTTAGTGTGAATGAGATGATGCCTTTCATTCATGAAATCAAAGTTGATAATCCATTGTTGCTTTTGTTCTGATTGTATAGGAATGTACTGTTTAACAGATAATGTTTTGTATGAGTGTTCTTATGTACCACCTGAAGGCTCGCCGTGGTATACTTACTTTAGATATTGATAATGGCATTAGTTCACTTGACGAATGTTTGTTGACATGTATGCTTGAACATGTTACGTGCATGTGATCCTCTCTGGTGACGTAAACAGTTGAACTGCATAATTTTTCTCCGTTATTTTAAATGTGTGAATTTGGGAGTACTAATATCGAAAGTTTCGATCTGTATATTCTGATAGAAAATCGGCCCTGACCAGATACTGAATCACTATGGGAAAAAGTTTGTTGCATATGTGCGCTGCTCTTGGTTTTTTTTTCTTATGGTGTAGGTAATGGAGACCTTGATGGACACTACTACGTTTTGTGTCTCAAACTGGTCATAGGGTCAATGCATTTATTTTCTTTGCCTATCTAAGGAAATTTATTCTTCGTGTTTCCCCTCTTGTATATTAGTAGTTTCAGAGGAACTAGAATCTGGATCACTTACCCACTTGGATATTTTATTTGAATGTGGTTAACATTACTAAACCTTCTGCTAGAGTGAAAATGTGAATAACGTATATTGAAAAGTTTGATGGAATTGCGATGTATCACAACTCTTATATTAGACGTAATGCATTCTTTCTGTGTGTTAAGTTTACTTAAGTATGCCATTTATTTGATTGACCATGACCACCAATGAAGCTTTGACTGCTTTTTTCAAACTGTCACAAACTTATGGCCGCGCTTGTATGAAGAAAGAAACGAATTATTTTGACAAATTCAAGTAAAAACAGTGGATGTATGATAAAGATGTAAATCAAGTAACGGCAAAAGCAAAGTTTATTACGAGTTTTTTGCACTAACGAAAGATCCAGCCGACAGTTGACGTTACTGTGTAGCACGAAGTGAATATAAGAATCTTCTACAGCGATAAGAAAAAGAGCATAATGATTATTACTGGATAAATTAACTGGTTCCATTAATCATTCAAAAAGAATTTCTGGCGGAAATTATAGTAGAATTTTGGATAGAGGAAACAAGCTAATATTATTACAACAGATGATTGGTTTTGAGCACTATAAAGGTCTGCTTGAAAGATATTATGTAAACAGAAGAAATTTATACGTTGTCAATAGATTGGATGACGAAAAGAGCGAGGAAAATGCTTAATGAATCGCCTATATCTAGGGGAGAAGTTCTTTTCGCCATAAGAATTGAAGACTTGGCAAGATGCTGGACCGACGAGATTAATCGGGGGATATGATAAAAATGTGTGGAGACCCAGTAGTGATTTTTTCGGCAAGTTGTGTATTAATTTATTGATAAAGGTGTCTTTCCGGAGTAACTGGACAAACTCCATTGTTGTTCCTCTTATTTAGATAGGAAACCCAAACGAGCCAAACAACTATAGAGGCATATCTTTATGTGATACAAGAGGCAAGATTTACAGCACTATAATCAAAACACCCCGATTAAGGAAGGATAGAAGGAGCAAAAACCTTAACAGGTGACATTCAGGCAGGTTTCAAACTAAGGTATTCACCATCGATCATATGTTCACGCTAGGTAGCCTTAATACAAAAAAAATTTTGTATGGAATCGTAAACTCTATGTAGCTTTTGTTGTTTTTGGAGCAAGCTTTGACTCTATTGAACGACCATTAAAATTTTATATGGCCTATTCATTTTAAAAATTGGATAAAAGGGAAACTTTTTCGGAGTAGTACTAGTTTTGTACATATCTTCACACAAGTATAGAAATCGAATTGGGTTACGTTAACAGATATATTAGTAACTGTACACGGGGCGTGTGAATACAAGGAAGATGTACTAGTCCGGGTATTATTTTCATTATTATCAATGAACTGGCATTTGAAGTATTCATGTGTGGGAGACATGGTGCATGGGTTACATTATGATTATTTTTGATTTTTTATTTTGTATTGGCAGTTGCTGTAGTGTCTGAAACAGTTGTTGGCTTACAAACGCAGTCTAAATAGTCTGCATCGCCTCAGCATCAGAACTTCAGTTAATGTAAATATGACAAAGCCTTATAGGGGTGTTTAGAAAGGAGGGTTATTTGGCAGCCAGAGAAAGTTGGAGTTATTGGGGTCTTAATGCCTGTGGTAAATATATATAATTTTTTAGGAATCTTTTTCTCACGAGCAGACGTTTTATGCAGCATGCAAGGATCTTGTCTATAGCAGAGCCAAGAGGGCCCTTATTGTGTGTATTGCAAAATTGTACTAATTGCGAATTAATTCTCCTTGACCTTTTATTTAAAGTTAAATTTGATGCTCAAATTCAAACCGATTGTTCCATATGGTGCCGAGATATGGGGTATTGAAATGCAGCTCTTTTATCCTGAAAAAAAATGACCATATGTTCGCACTTAAAAAAGTTCTTAAGGAGTTGTATGAGCACACCAAATGATCATATCTATGGGAGACGCACAGGTATCCTTATCTATATAAATCAGCAGTGCAGTGTATTAGATACTGGTTAAACAGTAACACGATTAGAAGAGTGCAGATTACCGCGGCAAAGCCTTATAGAATGTTATTAGATTAGATGTACGGAATAAAAGAACTTGGGTTTTCAAATATTCGATGCAAATTTTATAAGTATGGTTTTGGCTACGTATGGAGTGACCCCAGGAGTTGACGAAATAAGTCTCTTTTTGAATCATTTTAAGACAGATTGATATTGTGTAGGTGGCAAGAATGGGACTTCCATGTAAATAACACTGAACGGGTTTCAACCTCCTATAGAACGTTTTGTACTGTATATGATTGATAAAACTCTTGAAGTTGGAATTAGATAGGCACTTGAAATTTAGATTGGACAAGATTTAGGTTGGTGTGTCTGAAATTGCGTGTTCCACTACTATCGTTATAGATCAAATACAGAAGCGATTTGATTTCCATTGTGTAGAATTTTTCCAAGAAGAATGAATTCTTTTTCCTTTTGTGTGTAAACTTTAAATGATTTACGGAAAACAAATATAACCTTTTTAAAAATTTTATAAAGCGGCCCAGCAGTTTCGATTGATTTACTGTTGTGCGTCTAAAAATGATAAACATTGTCAGAATTGTCTCAATATTCTTGTACAAAGCGTTTTTAAAATACGATCTGCGCTATGTCTTAATATCTTGACTATGTGTGCAGATATGACTGTGGTATAATTCATAAGAAAGCTGCAACGTTTGTAAAAGTTTTTTCAACGGGAAAGTGTACCCCATCTTGAGGTGGCAATGGCCTATGCATGATTAAATTATCCGAATCTCTCTCTCTCTCTCTCTCTCTCTCTCTCTCACCACACCACCACACACTACCACACACACACACACCCACACACCAACACACACAAATATGCGCGCCCGTGCACAAGGCACACACCCCCCCCCCCCCAAAGCTCAAGTATACACATACACGCTATGCCAAACAAAATATGCATGAACTGCATGCACACTTGCATACACACAGCCGCACCCATTATATACTTGTCACAAAAGAAACGCAAACGATGGGTCCAATTGAATGTACTCTTCATGTTGTTGACATTTAATTGCAACCATTTGAATGAATTGAATGCAACCAGTGAGTTTCAGGCTTTAGTGTTTTAATGTTGGCTGGAGCCAAAAATTTAGTCAAGTGTCACGAGTTGTCACGGAGGGGTCAGTAACGCGTGTTGTCCCCACGGAAGCGTTGATGACAGTCCTGACATCTGGCGGGCTGGAGTGGATCCGGGACGGTTGCGGTTTGGCCTTGTTGGACGTTGTTCAGATCTGCCTCGGTGCCTGCTCTAGCTGACGGGCTGTGGTTGGCCTCGGCTGAACAGCATTCGCTCCCGTTTGAGATGGTCCCTGAAAGTGATTGATAGGGTTCACTCTCAGGCCTCAGCAAGGCCACTGCAGAGCTCTGCTGCCCTGTTGCTGCAGGAGGGAAGTCTGTGGTGACTCTGGCAGGGTGTGGACGAGCATTGTCCGCTGGAGAGTGACGGTGGCCCATGCTGCTGGAAGTGGGGCCAACAAACGGGCCTCAACACGGTCAATGTATCGCTGAGCAGTAACGCCATTTCCGCAACCGGGCAATGTTCTAGGAAAACAATAGGCCCCAACAAGCTCGGTTTGCGGTTGATTCCTCCCATACCAGGATGCTTGCAACTCCCCAAGCGTTGATCTCGTGGACGTTGTGTGGCATACCTCTGGTTGCGCCTCCTCTCACCCGATTCGGTTATCAGACTGATGTAACACAGTAAACGGCTCTCATCCGTGAAGAGGATGCCCCTCCTTTGCCGCCGTTTCCAGGTTCCGGGTGCTGCTGGACCCATTGCAGTCGTTGTTGCCTTTGTCTTGGAGTTAAGAAACAGGTGCTTACGGGAACGGCGGCAGTGCAGGTGATGTTCAGTTAATGACGCCGCACCAGTTTCACAGAAATTGGTGCACCATGCCGGCCAATGGTGTTTCTGCCGTATCCGTTGCATAAGTGAATGGCTCACGCAGGTGGACGGCGGTTGAATCGCCCGTTCTTGTAGCACTGTCCGTTTACACAGGGGTCTGCCACGTCGTTGGGTTGTGCCGTGCGTAGCCATTTGCTGGTACCTGGCCACAAACGACCCAAATTTGTAGAGAAACAGCCTTCGCCAAACGCAGCTGCCTGCGGACTTGTGCAGGATGGTTTCCGGCTTGAGTCGGCCCTATGGCTCTTATCTGTCGCGGCGCTCATTCTTGGCATTCTGGTCATGTGGAAGTGGTGCCTTATTGCCAGGGCCGTAATTGCCTGGGTTTTTGTTCCTAGTGATGTGTGAATACTGTTCAGCGAAAAAAGAGTGACATGACTGTTTGCATTCGCTCCTTGCCACGTGCAAAAAAAACGCGCTTCCACGTTCATGGCGCCGGTGTGAGCTCATTTTAGTGACACTGACTGATTGCACGTGCTGCACACTAGGATCTAATGCTGACTCATGAACGCGCACGTCGAATATTCAGGTCACAGCGCACCTACAGGTGCCCTTTTAAATTATTTCACCCCTACCTACCCCTCCATTAGCGTTTCTTTTGTGGCTCAGTTTATATAGGGTTGAAAAATAATGCATTATTCAGAAATGAAAATACATGGAATTTGATAGAAAATGGTACACTTATGCAAACTAACTGTTACGACTTTTGGATGAGTTAGACGAGGAGGGGAAAAAGAAAAGGAACGCGCAAAAAAGTAGTCGGGGGTAATAAGTGCTAATGAAATCTATGAAAGATGTGTTAAATGTGAAAACATTCTGAACCTAACCACTTTACCCTATTTGGACAGGCATATGGACGTATTCATTCCTCGGGTGGCTCCATGAACGAGAAAGAGTTAAGGTTGTACGTTTGTGACCTGTTTTCTTTCTTTTATTTTTGTTGCTTATTGAATGGGACTTTGATTTTTTTTTTCATGTGTTTATACCTTTTTTTCCTTTTTACCCCTATTCCCTCCCTTGATTTAGTGTATCCCATTTGTATGATGTTTAACACTGTTATGTTATGTTGATTATCTTTTTTCGTTATTATGTTGGAAAATCATTAGAAAAACAAAAGCTTAAAAAAATAAAATACTAATATTGCCGTACGTTCCCGCATGTTCAAGTGAGAAGTGGTAAAAAAACAAAAACACACACAAAAAAAGCCCCCCACAAACAAACCAAAACAAAACCACACCTGAAGATGTTAGAATCTAACAAAGCTTAATACAGTTATTATTTGTGAATGATTAAGGTCTGGCGTGATCATCATGTCATGAATACGAATTACGTCGTAAAGAAGATACCCCTAGGCGAACGTACAGCAGGTTGCGAAGGATGTTAAACATCAAGAACTTCAGCCCAAACTGATTATACTTTGTGACATTTGGAAACGAATTTCTGGACCACAGTTTTCATAAGCGACAACTTAGCGGAAGTTAGCAACAGAATATTTCGCCATTTATGGGTTGACGTTCAGCTTTACGTCATCCAGGAACAGCTTCAGAGATAAAACAAAAGTTTTTAGGTCTGGATGACCAATACCGCAATCTTTGCACTTTATGGCAGTTTTTCGGTTAATATTATCTGGCTTCTTGTTCTCCCAAACAATTTTTGTAACAAGCATGTTGACATGTTTGAAAAAATCTGTTGGTGGGGTTTGGTTTTATAAGTAACAGAGGTGTGTCAACTTTGAGAGGATAAGCAGATTTTAGTATTGCTACCCTACCAGAGGTGTTAACTGTCTGTCATGTGACGAGCCTCACATCAAGGAATGTGACGCTCAATCCACAGTAGTTAGTGATATGAAATTATTTCCCCATGCCACTACTAAAAAAGAAGAATATTCATGTGGTTGACTAGTGTAGTGGGCGTCCCCAAAATAATGGTGAGAATGACTCAGTAAAGAAAGAAAGGGTGGTCATTGGGTGAAAGGTGTGGAACCACTGAGAGATAGTTTAATAAGAGGCTGGTTAAGGTGCTGGTATGTGTTTTGAAACACTGAGTATGCACTCACTAGGAGGAGGGAGGAAAGAATCAGTTTTAGCCCAGCAGATGGACCTAGCGACTCGCAACCTGTCCGGACGCAGGTCCTCACTGCTGACCAGTATTTACAGGTGATGCCTTAGATAGATAGTTGGGGGAAAGCTACAGGGGGAAACACCTAAAGAAAAGATGAAAGAAAGAAATCTTATTAAAAAATTGGGAAGCAGGTTACTTACACGAACTTATTCGTGTTTCAGCCTTCGCCCTTACCCTTCACTTTTCACCCCGTGAGGTGGTTAATGTTGGCTACGGTGTGGGGAACACACCGGTAGTTCTGCCCAGCAATTATACGACTCCAGGGAGAGGAGTTAGTTGGAATCATCATCTCTCCAGTGGCAGGAGAATTCATGGAAGAGGGAGTTCGGACCATCATATCTCCCGTGACGGGAGAATTCAAGGGGGCGATACGATGTCTGAGAGAGACAGGGATCATGACAGTTATGGAGAGGTCTTTATATCTGATGCAGCATGGATCAATGATTACAGGAGTTATTTATTGTCCTGGGTTCGGCTTCTCGCGCGGCTTAATGAAATGTGCCAGGCCATCGACTTTATAGAATCTTGAAAGAAATTTGTTTATCTCTCAGTGTAAAGAGTGATCATGTATAAATCTGGGTTTATAAAATTGTTTGTGTGATTTTAGTAAAAAGTGTTTTTCCCCGAAAGGCGAGGGGGAGAAGAAAAAAAACATTCGGTAGTGCTGCCTGTTGAGTTGATTGGAAGATTGCGTGTGCGTATGGAGTAAATGTTGTCATGAAGCACCTGTGTGCAAAAGTGACAGTGTGACAGTGGTGGACCCCGACGTGCTGCCATTGGTTTGCTCCCCTTGGAAAAAAAAGAATAAGAAAAGATTTTTATTTGTACCTCAGAGAAAGATTTGTTTGTGCCCTCGGGCGTTGAAAAAAAAAAGAAGATATATTTTGTATTGAAATTGAATAAAAGATTTTGATTTGTACCCTAAGGGTTGGAGGGCAGGGAAAAAAAAAAGAAAGTTTAATTTTTATTGGTATTTGCATTGTTTTTTTTTCTGTGTATGGTGTGAGTGATATATTTTCAAGTGCGAGTGAGGACTTCTCTTTATTTCTGACTCTGGGTTTTGCTAGGCTGTTCTTTGTTTGTTTGTTGGTTCCTAATTTTTTTCCCCCGATCGGTGAGCCCACACGCTTTTCGCTACCTTGAGGGACTAGTTCAAGTCCTTAGGGGGCAGCCGTGATTCCCTCTTTTGTCCTTTTCCCCGATCGGTTGAGCCCCACCGCTTCTCGCTACATGTGAGCGGTTAGTTCAAGAGTGGGGAGCAGCCGTTTGATCGCCCGTATTAGGTTTTATATTGTGTTTTTTTCTTTCTCTGTCCTATCGTTTCATGCCAAGTCGTCCCTTTTCCCAGAGCTTGTAACCGACCCTTGCTCCTTCACCAGGACAGAGGTTGACAGGTGCGGGATACTCCTAATAAATTTTTCCATCGTTTTTTTTTTTTGGTGTTGTGAGATTTTTTCTTTGCGTTTGGGTGAATGTGCATTTATGATTGAGTGTTTTTTACTTTATATTGTTACTGTAGGTTTGTGTATATTGTGCATGATTGGTTTTTACCGTCTCAGTTTCACGGGAGGCAGTGACCATGTGGGTGCTGTCTGGGGCTTCTTTTCCTGTTCTTGATGTCTTCTCACTGTTCTGATCCTGTGTATCCTTTCATTTCCTTTTCACCCCCATTTTCAAAATATCTACAACTCTTTTACAATAAGCTCCTGTCGAGTTTTCTTTTTCATCATTTTCTTCTTTTTACGTAGATTTCGCTTAGTTTGCTGTTCTTCCCCCTCTTTTTAAATGTTTGTGCTTCCATTGGTTGTAAATTTATATTCATTTTTTGTATTAGGCTGATACATCTGTTTTGTAAAATTCATTTGAAATTTACGTAGAAAAGACTGACAACAAAGAACATTAAGAACTTACAACTTATAAAGAATTTTTTTCAGAAATCTTTGTGTTTTTTTTCCTTTCGTAGGAAAATTACTGATTAGGCATTGAACGTCTTTTAAAAAAAAATATTACAACTTGATACATGTTTTCGAGAACAATATACTTAGGAAAAAATACATTCCTTGTGTTTCATATCTACCTTGTTTTAGTAGCTGTTTTTGTCTTACACCGGATAGTGATTCTTTATTTGTATATACTATAATTACGGTTCTTGTGAAACATAAAACGCGCCATCATATATCGCCTTATTTTTATTTCATAACTTATATTGTATTGTGTTTATATCTGTTGACGGTTCATTATTGGATTGATTTTGATTCAATATGTTCAACATGCGGAAGCTTGGGTTATGGATGGAGAAAAACTTACAACTATGTGCAACATTGCATCGATAGGAGCAGAAGCGCTAAGAGAGAGAAGAAGAAAATCAAAGAAACTAGCAAGTGAAGAACACCAAAGGAAACTAGAGTTTGAAGATAAAGCTACAGAGGGAAGCTGAAATTGAATAAAAAAGACTTACAGAGGGAAGCTAAATCTGAAGAAAAAAGCTACAGAGGGAAGCAGAAGCTGAAAGAAAAAAAGACTACAGAGGGAAGCCGGAAGAAAAAAAAGAACTACAGAGGGGGAAGTGAGGAAAAAAGTTACAGAGCGCGAAGCTGAAGATAAAGAACGTCAATTTAAGTTGAGGGAGTTAGAACTATAAGGACTGATGCTAGAAATTAACAGCTTACAGGCACGAGAGAACCTCCTCCTGTTCCCACCAGTCGGTTTCCGCCAAGTTGCGCCTCATACCCAAAACGGATATATTCCAAAGTTACCGCCTTTCGAGGAAAAACCGGATGACATCGATAGTTTTCTTTCGATTTGAAATCACGCAACGTCTTGTGGTTGGCCCCAAAGGAAAGTGGAATTGTCCCCCCCCCCCCCCCCCCCCCCCCCACCCCCCCCCCCCCCCTCTATAATTGCGTCGTTGTTTAAGGGTAGCGCTTCTTTTGACACTGTACCACACACTCGCGGTTTGAAACAAAATTTAAACTTGGGATCAGTTGAATGAAGAACTCAAAAATTTCAATGTTATGGTTCCGATCGTTTTCGCGGAACGTTTCGTTCTGTGCGCCCCTTGACAATGGAGAATCGTTTTCGTTCGTTTCTAATTCGTTATGAAGTCAGTGTTTAGATCGATGGGATCGATTTTTCCCCACCCCCGACTACAAAACTTTTGAATCACTGCGGATCTCCTTCTTAGAGAACAACATTTCCAGAGCGTGAGCAAAGATCTGGCCACTTTCTGAAAGGGAAGGGCAATTTCATTTTGAAAGCGTTGAGTAAATGGGTCAGTTGGCTGATCAGTATTGGTATCGCGTCACCCAGATACGGGCTTGGCTAGGACAGGAGAATTTTCCCATCTTTTGGTCTCATGCGTTCATGTAACTATCCAACGGGACCAGGGAAGTTACAGGAAAGGAGATCGTGGCGGGTCATTTCTGAGTCCTTCAAGGATATAGCTCTACTCCTAGGAAACGCGTCAGGGTTCTTTTCCGTGGTTCGAGTCGGTTCTTTCGTCAGTACAAGTACTCACCGCCGGATAAACCCGTTGCTCCTCAGCAAACGTTCGAGGTCGTGGACCAACGACAACCGCGTAGACCTTTTGGGCCCAGTTGTGGACTGAAAAGAATGTTCACAAAATCAGTCAGCTGCCGATCAGGGGACAATGCGATGTTTCTTTGTGATGGCAAGTTCATTTGAAAAAGAATTGCCTTTCAAACCATAATGGATTCAAAATCCGCATTCGTCTCCATGCTGTGAAGAAGGCCTTGTTTTGGCACCAGATCAACGGTTGATGGACTTCGGTGTTAGATAAAACGGAAGCCATCAACGGATTGGCAGGCTTTGGTTTTGCGAGTCCCACTGGGTGCACCACCGCTGGTGTAAAGAAAATCTTTCTGCTTCAAACCAAGTATCTCGACACTGTCAAAAGTGTAGGTTCGTTTGGAGGCAAGTTTGAAAACGTTTCCGCTGGGCGAAAATTTCGGTCGATACACCGTACTACTCCGGATTCTTACCGCCTGTGTTATCGATACGACCCAGTCTGCGACTGGATCTTCGGGCAATTTGCCAGGTGTTTCGCTACAGTACATGGTGGTGCTGGAGGATCGTTATCGTCCTTGTTCTGTGTGTACCAGATCAGACGTATAGAGCAGGGAAAGGCTACAAAGCCGCTAAAAGTCTCAAAACTGGGAATGAACTCCTGATTACCCAGATTGATCCTAAAGAAATGCTGGGAAAAGACCGAGATGCTGACGACAATACTTTCTGCTGCAAACAGACTGTCACTGACATATCCATCGGGACAAACCAACGTACATAATGGACTCTGACTTTCTCTACACGGTGTTGTTACCTGGACAGGACAACAAACAAGTTGTTGTTCCAAAGCCACTTAGAGAGACAGTTACTAACACATCGGTCCATGATGCTTTGGTGGCTGGTCAACTGTGGAATCAAAGAACATTAAAGAGAGTTTTGATTCTTTTTATTGGGCCCGGTTGTGCAGGAATGGAGTTACAGAAATACTGCCGCTCATGTTGACATCTGCCAAAAGGACATCTCAGAAAGGTTCGCGTCCCATGTGCACCTCTTTGCACAAATTGCCTTTCATTTCCGTCCCATTTCGGGAGGGGGGCTATTGATATTGTGGCGGCCTTTACACTGTCTCTTCGGGATATCGCTATATCGTAACTTTGGTGGATACAGCGGACAAGGTATCCAGAAGCGATTCCACTGTAAAATATTGATACCGGGTCTGTCGCTGTTAGCCTTACTTGCGATGTTTTCCAGCAGGTAGGTTCTTCCGAACGAAATTCTCTCGGATTGTGGAACGCAAAGTCATTTCGATCTCATGACGGAGTATAATTTACAGACTGTTGTCAATTCTTCCATTTCAAACACGCCATATCATCCCAATCGAATGGCATGGTTGACGTTCAAGGGAACGTTTAAGTCCATTGTTGAGAGAAGTTGCAAGGCAGGAACCCCATGAATGGATCCGTTTCATACCGGCTTTCTTTGCTTTTCGCATACAGGGAAATGCAGAACGAAACCGCTGGGAATTATCTCACCATTCGACGCTTCTTTTCGGACCACTCACCAAGGGTCCTCTGGGATATACAGATGACACAATGGACGAAAAAAGGACGGACATCCCGCAGTAAAAATGGTTACAATACGTTTATGTACTGCATAATCGTTTGAAGGATGCGTGTGTCCTTGCCTCAAACAGTCAGCTGATAGAAAAACAGATGTGCTACAAGGTCTTTGCAGACAGTAAAGCAAAGGCACGTTCCTTCAGTGTAGGGGATAAGTCATTGACTACTCAATGCATGAACATAAACAAGCTTCGTGTTTATGTGGCAAGTGTCCTTTTCAGGTGCGTCGGAAGAAAACTTTCAGCAGATAAAATTATAAGATCAAAATGGCAAAACACTGAGAAGGTATTTCACGTGCACATGTTGAAGAAGTATGATGTACTTACTGAGGTTGCCATCAACCCAGTCAGTTGCAATGGATATGTCTATGTCAGAAATGATGTCCAAAATGACAGATATTACTCAGTGATGATTTTGTAACCAATGTTAACGTACAGGGGACAGGGTCAAAGGTTGTGAAAACAGCAAATGTAGGAGTGTCTACCATCTACCAGTGCAGATGAATGTTTGTACCCTTCCTTTACTATGTCTATCAAGGTGAAACTATGATGATGTGGTTCTGTCGAATGAATTTGTCTGCATCAAACAGAACAGGCCCTCAAAGGACATCTTTTGAAAGACTTTCAGGATGTTTGTTGACAGATACCCCAGGGACAGTGCTTGTATTGAACCCATAGTATTCAGTTAACTACTGAAATACCCGTGCGAACCAGACCATACCCCCTCCCGATTGCAAAAAAAGAGGTTGATCGAGAGAGAAATCAAAGTAATGCTGGATTTAAAGGTTCATAGAACCTTCTACATCCTCCGTACACGATCACCAGTTTATTGGTGGACACAACTGATGGCTCGGTTGCGGTTCTGCATCGTTTACATGGAAATTAAATCTGATCACTGTGTTAGATGCCGAGGCCCATCCCAGACATTGAAGAACTTCTGTGTCAGCTCTCAGAAGGAAAATATTTTTGAAAAGTAGACCTTGACCCTAAAGGATACTGGGCAGCATTCCAATGGCTGATGCTGAAAGGAAAAGACAGCATTTCAAACACCTCTTTTGGTATTTTCAAATGATGAAAATGCATTTTCGGTTGCAAAATGGCCCCAGCTTATTTTGCTAGAATGATGCGAGCCCTGAACTCCATGATGTGGTGCAGTCAGTTTTTTTTTTGACGATATTTTGTTGGCTGCAAAGTCATGGAGTTATTCTCCTTTCTAAAACTTACGAGCTCTATTTTTTCCAGACTCAGAAGGTTTGTTTGACTGCGAGAACATCCAAAAATTCGGGCGCGGTTTTCAAATCTCGAGTTTTGGTGTCCACTTTTTCAGTGGGAAAAATGATGCCCAGAGGAAGGAACGTGGAAAAAGATCTTATCTTTACACAAACCCACTACAAAGAGAATACCGTTAGGGTCATCATCGGATTGTTGTCTTTACTATAGACGAAATGTACCCACTATGCGTCCCTGACGGCCCCTTTGACTGAATGCGAAAGTGACGAAGAACAAAGTATTGTGTGGTCTGATGAGTGCCAGCAGAGGCTTTGGAGTGTGTTCAGAACCACCCTCAACTCATTTCCTGTTCTATGTTACCTCCCTCTCAGAAGGACTTTCTTGTGAGAACCGATGCCAGTTGCCCAATGGAATGGGAGCGTTACTGTTGCAGGAAAAAAGTGCTTTGTTAATCCACGTGCCTTATACGCAGTAAAAGTTTCTCAAAGACACAGGAGAAATACTTCACTATGAGAGAGAGTGCTTGGCTATTTGTAAGGGCTTGTGAGAGAGAGTTCGCCAGGATCTTGACTGGAAGAAAGTTTCTGTTACAGGATGACCATAGGCCATTGGCGTTCTGCAATCGTCAAAAAACTAGACAGCAGATTATTCAAGGTGGTTCTTTGGCTTGCAGGAATTTCCAGTTTACTATTGAACCAGTGCCTGGACCACAAATGTCCATGGCAGAGTTATTGTCAGTGTTGATATTCATGGACAAATGTAACTGTCTTCAAGGGAAAGGACTATCTGATGTTTTTGTCTTTCTTTATGACTACGGTGCTGTGCACATTTGACTGGGCATTGTCTGCTACTGACTGTTTAAATCATGTGGTATTTATGCTTATTTGCTTGTTTTGTTGTGACTATATGTTTTACAAAGCAAAAACAACTACTTGTGTTGATGTAATACATATTTATCTTTGCTTTATTCTTGGGTAAAACAATGAAAAAATCATTCATGTACTATTTATGTATAACCTTGCTTGTGAGGGTGAAATATAGATGTAGGTGTCATGAGCAAAGAACTCATTTAGAAATGTATAAACACTTGTTTTGATTGTGCAGTGAGGAAAACCTATTGTTTTCATTAGTTGTTTTCAACAATGGAATATGTTTCACTTTTCACATGGTCTATAACATTACATTGTGGAAAAATAACTATGTTTAAACTATGTTTATTTTGTTTACATGTCTATTGAGAACATTTCCCATAGAAATATTCTCATTTAGTTTCATGAGGGTTTTGATAACATATCATGTGAGACAAAGATCAAGGACACTATGTGCTTACATCTTAAAATATAAACACAATTTGTACCTTTGAATTGTTATTATCCCTAGCTGTTTTGTACTTGTAATTTGTGAAAATGTAATTGTGACATGTGGTGAGCAATTATGAAATTTCTTTTTTTTTAGATAGACGAAAGTTTGAAAATATGCTATTTATGGGTGGATCACGATGATTTGATTCTCTATAGTTGATTGTTAAAATGGTCAATTCATGTGTGCTGGATACACCATTTGAGATTCTGGGCTGAAGATGTGTTTTAAGGTAAGTTGTATATCGTTAAAAAGAAATTTCTGGAGAAAATTTTTTCACCCCGGATGGGGGGTTGACATGTGACGTAGCCTCACATCAAGGCATGTGGACGCTCCATTATATGTAGTTAGTGTTATGACTCCATTTCCCCATGCCACTTACTAAAATTGGAAGAAATATTCATGTGGCCTTGGTCTAGTGTAGTGGGTCGTCCCCAAATAATGGTGAGAATGACTCATTAAAGAAAGAAGGCGTGGTTCATTGGTGAACAGTGACCACTGAGAGATAGTTTAATAAGGGCTGGTTATAAGTAGTGGTCATGTGTTTTGAAACACTGTGCTATGCACTCACTCGGCGGAGGGGGAAAGAATCAGTTTTAAGCCCAGCAGATTATCCTAGGAGACTCGAACTGTCAGGACGCTGGTCCTCACTCTGACCAGTCTTTCCAGGTGGAAGCCATAGATTGTTGAGGAAAGCTACAGGGGAAAAACCTAAAGAAAAGAGAAAGAAAGAATTCATAATTAAAATTGGGATAGCAGTGTTACTTACACGTACCTTATTCGTGTTTCAGCCCTTCGACCCTTCACATTCACTTGTTCACCCCGCGTGAGTTGGTTTAAGATGGCCATGGTATGGGGAACACACCGGTAGTTCAGCTCCCAGCAATTAAAGACTCCAGGGGAGAGGAGTTGGAACTCTTCATCTCCTTAGCCAGTGACAGGGAGAATTCAAGGAAGAGGAGTCGGAACTCATATCTCAGTGATACGGGAGAATTCAAGGGGGCGATTACGATGTCTGAGAGAGACAGGGAATCCTGCAGTATGGAGAGGGTCTTATTTCTGATTGCAGCATTGTATCAAGGATTACAGGATATATTTATTGTCATTGTTCGGGATATTGGGCTAATGTAATGTTGAAGGCCATGACTTATGAATCTTGAATGAATTAGTTTATCTTCAGTGTAACGAGAGGCTACTATGTATAAATCTGTTTATAATTGTATGATGTGTTTTAGTAAAGTGCTTTTACCGAGGAGAGGGGGGAGCAGAAAAAAAACTTTCCGGTTCGTGCCGCTCTTTTGGTTGATTGGAAAGATTGCGTGTGGCGTATGGATTAAATGCTGTCAAGAATTGCATGTGTGAAAAAGTGACAGTGTGACACTGTCGTTTTACCCCTTATTTTGAATAAGTGTTTGACATCTGCTAGTCTTTCCGAGTAATTTTTCATATCTACACATTCTTTCCAGCGTTAGTTAAACCCCACTCATAATTATTCTGATTTAGATGGATTCCATTCCATTACTAAATGATCCATATAACGGACTCAGGAGTTTTTTTTTTCAACTTCTCAAGCTAAACGGCATTAGTTTTTTCCAACATTTATATGGAAGGCCCTGACACAGAACAACCGTATCAATCGAACTTCTATGCAGTTTTCAAAAGAACTATCTCCTGCAAGTAGGAATTTTGTGTCATCGGCGTACTGAGAATATTTGGTGCTTCAACATTACTTCACTGAGATCCCATGGATATTAGAATTCTGTCTGACCATAACAGCCATTTTCTACGCATAACACAAATATATAAGGGGATAGAGGGTTCCGTGTCTCCAGCCTCTTTTTAAATTTAAACCAGTCCGAAACCTGACATTTTACAATTACACATGATTTGATATTTTTATAAGAACGTACCTAGCCATCTGCATATATCACTTGAAAACCAATGATTTCCAGTACTGTAAAACATATAGTTCAGTATATCGACTCGAAAGCCTTTTCCAAAATCAATATTCAAAAGCAATCCAGGTTGATTTGTTTGTCTAAGTAAGCTAGGATATCATATATAAGCCTTAAATTAATCTCCAGTACTTTCTATTTCTGAATATACCCTGTTTGAATCAATCATTCAATGACATTTGGTGAACTTGCTTTAATCCGTTTTGCTTACAGGATGATCTATTTTATAAATTACATTTAAAAGTGAGATGGCTCATCCAGTTTTTATGTATTGCCTAGGTGTCATAAACCTTGAGGGGATAGAAGTTATATTTCTTCTCTCTGTAACACAAGATAGCTCTCCATTTTGAAAACTCGCATTAAGGGCTCTTACAACAATCCCTAATTTCTTCTAAAATACTTAAAGAAGTCTGCACTAAAAAAACCGTCTGTGCCTGGACTTTTATTATTTTTCATTTTACCTCGGGCATTTACGTAGCTTCTTCTTGCGTTATTTCTCCTCTAATCTATCTGCATCTGTTTCGTTTATGCAAGGGATATCATTCTCTCTAAGTTTTTTATCCTCACAATCAATCTACTACAGATTCTGCATATAATGGACTCATGAAAATCTTTGCACTTCTTGGTGATCTCTTTTAGTCTGTTTTAAATTTTATCTTGCTGGTCTATGAGTCCAGCCATGTTTTTTGTTTACAAACATAGTGTTCGCTTTTCTAGATTGCAAAAAATAAGTACTAACTTCTCCCCACAGCTACCCATCTAGCCCTGGCCTTAATAATACCCCTATCCATTAGTTTTTCACGAATGTATAATTGTTCTATCTTCATGTCCATTATTTAATATGGCTTCTCCCGTTTTCTCTCAAACTTTCTCAGTTTTCGGCATATCCTCTTCTAGACTGTCTCTCTTCATCTGCCATTTCTTTTTCTTCATTGTTGCATATGCAATTGTTTTTTATCTAAGTTCATCAGCAGAAAATTCGAGGAAGCCATCCTCTGGATAGACAAGCGTGTATATCTTCATCCCGATATTTTTTACTGCATTTACTGTATATTCTTCTTTGACTTTTTCATCTCATATTCCTGTCATGCATATATTCTTTGTCTTTTAAGAGGGATACATTCAATTTCAAAGGTGTTATGCTGACAGTTTCTTTACATTTTAAGCCTAAGTGAATATTGCGAATGATCCGGTCTGTATCCACATTCAAAGTCTGGTCATTTACAAATGAAACAACTGAATCTGAAATGGAGAAAAAAAATCTAACCGGGCCAGTTGAAAAGGGTGGTTTATTCTCCAAGTGTAACGGAGACATTCCGGGTTTACATCTCATCCAAATGTCGTTAAGCTCCAAGCTTTCAATCATGTTTTCAACAATACTTTCGCTTTTGGGATTATTTACATTGTTTGTAAATATAGTCAATTCCCTCTCGGCTGCAGAACCAGCTTAAAATTCTCTGGCCCATTACTATATTTTCACACGTTTTTGTCATTTAATCTTCTGTTTTAGGTCATCATAGAATTCGGATCCTCTTTGTTTGGTCCATAGGTATGGACGGAAGAGGAGTTGTTAGTTGAATTTTTGCTAGAACATTATATAATTTCAGAAACTATCTTCAAAGATCTTTTGATTTTAAACTCAAAATGGTTATTAAACAAAAATTGCTACCCCTCTTGCAATTGATGTAAAACCCTTGAAAAACTATCCCTGTATCCATTCAGATACAATACATTGCTCAATGTTTTTCTCAAAATGAGTTATCTTGCAAAAAATAACTGATGTTTTTTATTTCTCAAATAATAACGGACATCTCGTCTTTTCTTGTGATTTATTGAGGCCCTGACAATTTACTGAAATAAAAAGATATACTACTATCCATAATATCAATTTTGAAATTAAAAATATATAAAAAACATATACTCTCCTTCTACAAAAACATCCGTTTCAAATCCTTTAGTCAGTGCATTGTAAACCATTAAAATAATTCCATCCACCCTAAGAAAAACATACGAGTTGTAATAGACAAACATCTAAAAGGTACAAGGACAAGGACAAAATAATATTTCATAAGCACAAACCAAACCTTAAATATGCCGTAAATGGACAATAAAAAAAGTTTTACTTGCAGCCGTTTAATCACAAGCAAAAGAGAGGTGTGTGTCATTACCAAACAGACACAAAAAGAAACAAAATAGGATAGCGGCAAGGATCCTCCGACTGCCAAGGCAAAATTTACAGCAATACATTCCTGTAAAACATTCATTAAGCACTGTTTGCAAGCGTACGTAGAAGTAAATTAGTGTTACATGTATAAACATGTTTTCGTGTGCGACACACTTAAGGAGAGAGAGAGAGAGGGGGAAAAAAAGAAAAAATAGGGGGCGGTGAGGGGGGCGGGGGTCGGGGACATTGATGCACTTTTTTTTTAAATCACTGATGTACAAAGGAAATCTCCGTTGAAAGAGCAGGAATCGAAACTAACTCCAAACGCTAAAAGTTACAAACGAAAGAGGGGTGAGAGAGAGAGATGAGAGAGAGAGAGACGAGCGAGGAGGACGAGACGAGAGAGAGAGAGAGAGAGAGGGGGAGAGAGAGGGAGAGAGAGAAAGAGATGAGAGAGTGATCGAAGAGAGAGACGAGAGAGAGTGAGAGGAGAAGTGAGAGATGAGAGAGATATTTTTTTTTTTGATTGCTTTGTTTATTCTTTAAAGCGGTCTACAGCTTCATAAGCAAGACCCGTGCGATGAACAATCAAACAACCAAAAACAATTAAAACAAGGCATGGGCACGTCCGACATGGAATCCATGGCAAACGATGTTTGTTTGGCTTTTTCCCTCTTGGCATCTGTCCCACCAGTACCGGTCCCTCATACGAGTCTCGTGAAACAGGCTGTCAGCCCCTAGGTAGAACTGGATCAGGCCCGTCTGCCATGCGTCTCAATCCCCCTGTGCCGCACGTGCTTGGATCTCGGGTGTTGTGCTAGGACAAAAACGTTTTCCCTTTCGACGGGAGACTGCCAAGTTTAGACACGTTCGTTCTGTCAGCTGTTTTTGTCGTCCTGCTTCACATACAGAACACACATTGCTGTCCACCAGAGATAGCCGCACAGAAATTCCAGGACTAGATCGTCTGATTCGCACATGAGCACATCAGTGTTCGGTCGATTGCTGGACTGTTCATTTGGAAAGATTTATTTCTGTCCTTGTCCCTCAATCGTCTTTGCACAGGACATACAGTGAGGGTAGCGGACATAGTTTTAACCCACCTGGTACTTTTGAAAAGGGATGCCACCTCGATAGCTCCCGACACAATAGTTCCCTTTAACCCTAAAACCTATCCTTTTGCGGGGATCTACCGGATGCGGAATCTATCGGTGCGGGGGATCTATCGGTTTCGGTGCGCTGGATCTATCGGTGCGGGGATGGGGGATCTATCGGGATGACCCGTACTTGAAACTACCAACAGAATATCTATTTATCGAGCCTTCGATGTCCGTCTCAGTTGTGGAATGATAGAACCGTCACAGTCACTCATGCTGAAGTTTCGTTGGCACGTTCACTTGCCCCCCCCCCCCCCCCCTAAACACTTCAACGGCGCTTCGTCTCGTCTTGGTCGCTTTGTCATTCCGGGTCGGCCCGGTACGTGTTGAGCAAAACGTATTTCTGTGTGTTGTTTATTTCCGACTTGTATGTCAGGCCAAGAACGCGCATAGTGGGCTACCGTATCGAGGTCATGATCCGGCTTCGTACTTGGCCTGACTCTGTTGCTGTCTGGCCCTTCCGGTCACGTCGAATCTGACAGGGTGGTTTCTTCGGTTACTATTGCACCCTTGTATTCCGAGTTTCAGGACAGGGTCCTCCATGTTGATGTCACCGGCGGGTTGGCAGGCTTGAGGGCGTCAGGCACAACCACCGTGCTGTCTGCTTCTCCGCCATGTCCATGGTCAACCGTGTTGTCCGTCTGCAGGGGGCATCAGGGTCTTCTCCACAGTCGCCGGCAGTCCGGTAACTGGGCATGTTGTGACGATTGAAAATAGCGAATTTACTGCAGCTCTTCCGATGTGCGCCTTTGTGCTACGCTTTAGAGAGAGCGAGAGAGACGTGAGAGTGAGAGTGGTAGACAGATGTGAAAGAGAGAGAGAAAGAGAGAGAGAGAGGAGAGAGGAGAGAGAGAGACGAGAGACGAGAGGGGGGGGGGGTACATGTTTTAGAGGGGTGACAGTATCCTTTACTGTATGTTAGACTGATTTGTTTACACAAGTAAGATCACATCTTTACAACCGAAAAAAGACACCAAACACCGGCAAGAGCCAAAAAGGTCAGACCAAAGTGTCAACAACATACATCAACAACAACAAACAACAACCAACACACACACACACACACACACCACACACACACACACACACACACCACTCACTACACCACACACACACACTCACACTCACACGCACACACACACACACACCACACACACACACAGAGGGAAAACTTAGAAATATCAGGAACACCTTGCAATGCAAAAAAAACAGTCTGAATCCAGTGTGCGCGCGAAGCCACATCGTTTGTGAAAATGCACACATGAAGTATGTAAAGATGTAACCACACACACCACACACACACACACACACACACACACAAACACACACACACACACACCACTCACCACACACACACCCACAGAGTGATCAGCAGTCTCGTATGCCAATCCCATTTCAGTCGTTATGTTTCCATAACAATATACACATCTACATATTGTATACATGTCAAGAGAGACAAGCATTTTTTTCAGTATATTAAAATTAAAAAAAAAAATCAGCCAAAGTTATAACATATCAGGAGAGAGAGAGCGGAGAGAGACGAATGAGATAGATAGAGAGAGAGAGAGAGAGACGAGTGAGAGACGAGAACGAGATAGAGACGAGCAGAGAGAGAGAGAGAGAGAATAATTCTTTGGGACCAAGCGTGGACACAATACAAAGGGCAATCGTCGACGATTTTAGTAAAGCTCAGTCTGGGATCCCATACCTTGTTCCGAAGCAAGAAATACATGAAATAGCAAATTCGAAGGGACAAGACCAATTCATCACAAAAATCAGTTACAAAGAAAACAGGAAAAAAAAAGAACTTGAAGGGACACCATGTTATTATTCGATACCACTATGAAGTTGAAAAAAGATCGATTCCAATTGCTTTTGAATGTGCGGACTGCGCACGCGGCGCAGTTGGTGTGTGTGTGTGTGGTGTGTGTGTGTGTGGTGTGCGTGGGCCCCCGCGCGCGCGTTTTTGGCGCTAGCTGTGTGTGTGTGTGTGTGTGTGGATGTGTGTGTGTGTTGTGTGTGAGTGTGTGTGTGTGGTGTGAGAGAGAGAGAGACGGAGGAGAGGAGAGAGAGCGAGAGAGAGTGAGAGAGAGAAGAGAGAGTGTATGTGTCCGCACTCGTATGTGTGCGCGGCACCGCGCGGCACGCGTCTATGTGCGTGTGGTATGTTGTGTGATGTGTGTGCGCGCTGCGCGCGTGGTGTATGTGGCTGTTACGTATGTATAAACACATCTATCTTGTCTCTCCCTCCCCCTCCCCCACGCGCCCCCCCCCCCCCCCCCCCCCCCCCCCCCCCCCCCACCGTGGTATTGATTTTCCCAACTACAAATAAGACATATTTACATTAAAACACATCCCATTTAGTGGGAGAAACAAAAAAACAACAACAACAACAACACAAAAACCCAACCCAAAACAAAACAAACAACAACAACAAAAAACAGTATTTGAAAATATTCACGCATTGAAAATACAATACTAAATGTAGAGTGAAACTCTTAACCTGTCAAAGTCACACCAACAAAAGACAATAAAATCATTTAAAGAAGAGCGCATCAATTGTGGGGAAAAAAAAAAAAAGAAGAGAAACAGAAGATGTGGGATGAGGATGCAAGGGCGGGATACAACAAAACAACATCAACAACAACAAACAACAAACCAAAAAAAACGAGGACGGAGGGCGGAGTGGTGGGATGAGGGAAATAGAAAGAAAAAAGAAAGAGGGGGGGGGGGGGGGCGGGAGAGCGCGGTTTTGTGGGGGGCGGGGGGAGGGGGGCTGTGATGCACTAATTTTGGTTTTCCTTTTTTACAGTCACAGATGTACAATATGAATTCTCCATTGAAACAGAACCCGAGAACCGAAACTTTCAACGCAAACGCACAAAACGAGAGAGAGAGATGGGTGTTCATGGGTTTTAGATTGGGTGCAGATATCATTTTCTGTCTGTTAGCCGGTTTGTTTAGCAGGTATAAGGGATCGCATCTTTACAAACCGATGTTAAGGCACCAAACACCGCCTAAGAGCCAAAATGGACCAGACCAAATTTTCCACTCAAAAGAAAAGAAAATAAATAGATCCCTGCAATGCAAATACCGTTAATGATTCCAGTGTGCTGTGTGTGTGTGTGCGCGCTCGTGTGTGCCAAATTCATAACACATCTTTTGTAATGTTTCGAAAAAAAACACACATCAGGTGGATTTGGCAGAAGTAAAACAAAGGTTGTATCGTTTTGAAAGTAAGAGAGATTTTAAAATCGCTATTTACCAAGAGGCGATTAGTTGACGTTTTTTAACCCTTACTTGCACAGCTGTTTTATATCTGCCAATTTTGTCCGGTAATTTATGTTACACAGTCTTTTAACTCATTAGATAAACCATTTCCTATACACGTAATTTTAGTGCGTTTCCAGGTCCATTCCTAAATGATTCATATTGTAAATCTAGACATTCTTCTTATTCATAACCAAATTGCACTTGTTTTCGAAGAAATGCTATGAAGACTGATACTGATCCAAAGTAAACAGAACATCTACGCAAATTTTCAAAGATTTTCTTATCACCTGCCAGCAAAAAATTTCTGTGTCATCGCATATTGTGAAAGTTTATGTTCAACATCATTCTCATTATCTCTGGATATCTGTGTTTTCTCTTATCATCTATAGCTAATATTTCTACACATATTATGAATAGATATGGGGGCTATAGGGTATCCTAGTCTACAACTCCTTTTATTTCGTACCAATTTGAAACCTGACATTTACAACAACACAAAATTTAATTATTATTTTTGAATGCTATCTATCCATCTTGCTAAATGTCTTCTGAAAACTAAATTTCTTTAATACCTACGACTTAAACCAGGTATCGAGTGAATAAAGCTTTTCAAAATTTATATTTAATAACTATATGGGCAGGTAAGTTATTTTGATCTAAGTAAGCTATTGTGTCATATATCAATCTTAAGTTATCACCAATGTATTTGTGCCCCAATGAAACGCCCGTCTCGGTCTTCATTAATAAGTCTTGGCAGTACATTTTTTAGCTGAGTGCAACACATGATGATCAATTTTATACACTACATTTAAAAGTATAAAATTGGTCTCCAGTTTTACATATATTGTCTTGGCTTGTCTCCTTTGGGTATACGCGCAAGCACGAGCTCGTCGCGGAGTACGCTGAGCGCGCCACGCGGCGCGACCACGCACACGCGCGCGTCTTCGTTTGTTTGGCTCACAACACATGCGCCCGCGACGGGGGAGGGATAAGAGTGCGGAGGGGACCAGCGGGGAGGCGGGTGGGGGGGGGGGGGGGGGGTTGTAAGGGAGGTCATGGCGGTAGGGACGGGGATAAAGTGGGACTGAAGGAAGGAAACGGACAAGGGAAATAGCGGCCACGTTGGGTGAGAAAGAGGGTGTGAGCAAGGGGAAAGAAGAGGTAGGGACGAGGAAAAAGGACAGGAAAGGAAGACCAGAAATAAAGAAACGGAAAGTCCAGAGCGAGGGTAGAAGTTCGGGGGGGGGAAGCTACCTGCACCGGAAGGAACACCCCCGCATCCCAACGCGGGGACCGTCAATTAAATGCGTTGTGGGTGTTTGCGTTTGTGTGTGAATGTAAGCGTCTGTGGGAGCTATTCTAGGTCTTACAAGTACTCATGCTATCATTTTTTTGTGATTATTTATCGTCTTCGTCTTCATCATCATCATCATTACGACTACCGGATTAAAACAAGGTCACTCAGCTAGGAATAGACTTACTTGGAGCTTTTGGACAGACCTCCGTTCCGTCTTCTTCAGCGGTGTGTGGCGACTTCATCATTCATTGTTTTTGTTTGTTGTTGTTGTTGTTGTTGTTGTTGTAGTTGAACAGCTCATGGACAGCCAAAGTGCTGTATGGAGTAGACCTGTCAAGCATCATCTTGGGGACACCTGTGGGGACAGCCAAAGTGCTGCAGGGTTAGACCTGTCATCCTCATCTTTGGACACCAGTGGACAGCCAACGTGCTGTATGGAAGTAGGACCTGTCAGTCATCATCTTGGAGACACCAGGGACAGCCAAAGTGCTGTATGGAGTAGGACCTGTCACATCATCATTTGGACACAGTGGACAGCCAATCCGTCTTAAACTCGTCTGTCCGAACTGATTTTTTACAGATGTGACGTTGTTGTTGTGTGTTTATGTTTTGTTCGACCATCCATCGGCGTACACATGATTTTTTTTTTTTTTTTTTTTTCGGAGAGAAGGGAGGAGACGGTCGCTAGGAAAGAACTCATGAGGAGGAGGAGGGCAGGGCAGGGGGAGGGGAGGAGTATGTGGCCTCGATTTGTTTGTTTGGTTTGTTTGTTTGTTTGTTTGTTTTTGCTCCAAGTGCTGGCCCCACCGTGAAGAAACGAGTGAACATTGTTAAACACTTCGTCTCTTCAGCTGATAGAAAATGATAGATGCGTACTTGTAAATCTAGAATAGCTCCAAACACGCCTTTACATTGAGGCCTGTAGACTCCCTGCTGTTCAAACCCCACTGTGACCCAACATACTGCCATTCTAATGATATTGGCTGGAAGGACATCATGTCCACTGAATTTCGGCGCCGACAAGTATGAGCAGCGATATGAATGACAGTCTAAACAAATAAGAAACGTCCGCCCAAGCTGATATGCAACAATTCATGGTGGAAGTGTGCTGCATGCAACGACGCACATACCGCGCGGGCCAGCAAAAAATCATACCTTGATCTTGGGATTGTTTGGCACCGGCGCTCGTTTTTGAACCAGCGGACTTCATGACCGGAAGAACCAATCTGCATTTCACGGCCGGACAGCTAAAAAAAAAACAACAACAGCTGATCAAAACTGTGTGACTTTCGAGACACTCGCCGTCTATGATTTTGGCGCTAATTTTAGCCGTACAGGAAAACCCGGCGCAGTGTACCGCACTACATGGTATTTCAAGGCTGGTGAGAATCTCTTGAATGTAGAGACGAATCATGATTGTTCAGGTGATTGTGCGTGCGTGTGCATGGCTGCTCTCGTGACTGCATGATTGTAGGCCTACTTTAACAGTTCCCTTCATAAGACCACTCGGCCGTTTTAGACCGAAAACAACTCGAAGAAGAGAAGAAGCGATCATGATCAAGTTCATGAGGACGACGACGACGACGACGATGGTTAGACGTCTATGTGATGATGACGATGCAGGAAGAAAAGCTCAATTCGTTTCAGTTCAGTTCAATCTGGGCTGTCACCTCTTTGAAAACTCTCACGATAGATTTAAGATGAGAAAAATTAAACACACAACACATTTTAATAGATTTTGTTTTTAACCACCAGAATTTCGAGAAAATATGTTCTTCCGTTAAAAATCTCAGCTCAGATGAAAAATGCTTCTCTCTTTCGCGAACTTCAAAAAAAAATTCATCAACTGGAATCCTCTGAACAAGTTTTTCATGGAATCTGTGTGAAGGATTTAAACCAGAAAAGAAATCAGCAGAAACTACCATAAAAAAAAGTGTGGCGGATCAAACAGTAAGTACAGTGATATTAGGGACGGATTGGTTAGAAGCAGGGAGAGGGATAGTGGGGAAGGAGGGCAGTATGGCCTAAAGGGTCAATGCACTCCAGGTTTTCAGTAATTGTTTTAACTTATTTGGTGTGTTTGTGTCACGACCGACCCCTGTAAAGCTCTGCCCTGACAGATCGGTCTAGAAGGGGAGTGAAGGAGTGACTGACCTCCACCACGGCCTCGTCAAGAGCCCCCCCACAAGAAGATTACGATACAAACCACCCCATTTATTCACATCGACACACACTAATCGCAAATAAAATATTTCAACACACGGCACCATTGCACAATCACAAGCAAGCTATCCCAACACCACACACCGTGCACATCACAAATCAAGCATTCCAAACACACCCAACATGCACATTCACATTCAAGCATTTCACTTTACGCCATATACACATAAATAAAACATGTCTCTAAATACACATTTTCCAGCACCCATCCCTTTCCATGTCACGTAGTGCCTCCAAACCCCGCCTCCTCCCGAACGGTTACTGGGAGCACCCTGTCGCTCTTGGTGCTCTCCCAAACGGGTCGGTTTTTCTTGAAGAGAGTCGTTCAAGGCCGACCACCCTTGACACACACAATCCGACGGTGGAGGGAAAGCGGTTCACGGGGGTGGGGGGCGGGGGGGGGGGGGGGAACGTTTTGGCGTTGTTGCTGGAACGTCCTGGACGGGTATCAGGGATGGCCGGTCAAGTCCATGGGCTTTCCCACAGTACGTGGCCTCAGCCAGTGCGTGGTCCCAACCCAGTGCGTGGCACCAACCAGTGCGTGGCCCCAAACAGTGCGTGGCCCAACCTGTGCGTGGCACCAACCAGGCGCGCGGCACCAAACAGTGCGCCGGTCCCAACCAGTGCGTGGCTCCAACGTGCGTGGCCCCAACCAGTGCGTGGCACCAACCAGTCCAAGCTCCGGGTGGAAGCCCCCGGGAGGAGGGGGAAAAGGTAATGGGAGGGAAAGAAGGAGAGGAGCGGAAGGGCCCTGGAAAACCCCGCAGTCAGTTACAGTCTGACCCATGCTGTTAAATCTAACAGCACTCGCATGATGGGCGAGGGGAGGTCTACTAAATACACCAACAACACCAGCTCAACACAGGCCTGAGCATAACACAGTCAAAAACAATCAAATCAGGAATGTTCCTTAAAGTTTCTCACACGAAGAGGTAAGAGACTGCAGTTAAATCTTAACAGGTATAAACAAATTTGATTTATCATTCATCCTTACTCTCACTCACGTTTAACATTTTCCTTTCTTGGAACTGAACTAATTGCTTGTCACATCTGCCACCACATGTTTGCCCAATAATAAATAATGCAAATGGCACAATTATCCCACATTTTATTCAAAATTCCATGCATAAACAAATCTCCACCACACATCTAAACGGACTAGTCCTGCGTACGGCAGCGCTCGCGCGAAAATAAAACTCGTTCTCCTTGCACACACAAAACAGGACGGTGCAGATGAATCCGAGGTCGGGCGAATGTGACAGGGGCAGACGAGCGAGACCAAGCAAGTACCAACCCTGAATCACAGGTTCTCTCCCATCCCCACCGACTACGCATCACCTGAGCATAACAGGAGAAAGAATTTTGGATATATTTAGAATGGCCAGGTTAAAGATTGAATTAACCAGAGGAAAAGGTCTTCAAACACATTTCTCTTTTACAAGTTGAAAACAAAAGAAAAATGCGCACATGGATAAGAATAAGCCGGGCTAACAACAAAAAACCAAAAAAAACAACCCCACGATAACTGATGCTTACCAGCTTCCCGTGGGTGACTCCAGAAGAGGCGGGTCATTTACGACTCTCTCGATGCCCTCTGTCAGTCGAGAGTGACAGAGCGCAGATGCGGAAAAAAGATGAAGTGATGTTCTCCCCTACAGGCGATGTAGGGCTGAGGTTACGAAACGTACCTTTCGACGCGTGGTGGAGACCAAAAAACAGAGCTGGCGCTCTCAGAGGTCATCTTCCGCTCGAGTGAGAGAAAACCTGCCTAAGCGGTTGGCGGCAACATGCCACGCTACGTCACAGAGTGAGCATACATCAAGCAAAGAAATGAAGCGCGTGCGACAGGTAAAAAGCAGGGCGACGAGGCGAATAGACAGCAAGTTCGAGAGAAAGGTACCAGCCACCCGTGAACTGCAGGATGGAATTGCACGGGCGTGGAATTAGCGAGAAGAGAGAGAGAAAGCAAACCGAACTTGAGCTGAACTACACAAGGTTGCACCGCACCACAAGTCACACCAAGGGCCGGACACCGCGACAACAACCAACGCTAATAAACTAATGATAATTTCCGCCACCCTAGAGGGTCAATCGTCGTAGGCCTCGTGACAAAAAACTCGTCGACAGTTTGTTTCTTTCTTTGCTTTTCGCCGTTATTTTTTCTTTAGTCGGGGAGGATGGGGTTCAGGGCAGGGAACGCGGTGTGTGTGTGTTCGCGAAGGGGGAGGGGAGAAGGCGGGAAAGGGAATGACGCTTAATGTACCCCGTGTTAACTCTTCAACAACCACACACACACACACACACTCGACACGCCTTGTCAGTTTATAATTATTGCTTATGGTCGTTAATAGGCAAACTTTCATGTATTTGGTGTCTGTGCGCGCACACACACACACACCAACGGAGCGCGCGCACGCGCGCCATGCACGCCCGCACACATACATACATACTATATAGAGATATATATATTCTATATATATATACTATATTGGAATTATAAACAAAGCTTGCTCATATTGTCTTAGATTGAAGAAATAGGGGGAGAATAAGCATTTCCATATCTGTAGTGGTATTAATACTGCCTAGCTATCAGTATGTGCCAAGTGGGTTGGATTGGGGAATCATAAAAATAAATCATTGTTATCATAGCCATCACATGTTTCTTGAATCCACACACTGAATAGGAACAAGCGAAAGATGAAAAAAAATTACTTATAGAGCAAACGGAGTAGAAAGAGTGAGATAAGAGAGAACAAGACTTATCATGGAACAGTGCTCATGTCCTTGACGTCAGAAACGTGTAGCAGACTGAGTGCCAAGGGAAGTCAGACAGCAGACAGGGGTGAGGGATGTCGTGGGAACAGAAGCGTGTCTATAGAACTAAGTCAACGAGCTGCAGACTTCAGTCGTGACATACAAAGACAAAGACGTCAGTGTACAAGAAAACAAAACTTAACAGCAACAATTAGTGCTGAATAGTGATAAGAGTTGGGACTAGAAATACCTAAGCACAGTCTGATATTTAGCTCTTAGTTTTACTGAAACTGATCATTTTAGTCTGACATATAATATGGACAGCAACTTTTGCGACGGCTTGTCATGTAGATGTCTAGGTGTGTGGCATGAGTGCAATACGATTGGGTGGGAGGGCAAGAGGAAGACAATACACAAGAAGCAATTGTTGCCTGTATGGAGGTTAGCGGTTGGTTCATAAGTATGTTGGATCGAAACACGCACCCCTGAACAACACCAAAGTGACTAGGCAGCAGGGCAGTATCTCCTTTGGTGGGTTACATGAGAAATAAACATAATAAATTGAGAGCTCCATGCTGTGACAAATGAGACATGAAACTTTCACAGGCTCATGACTGGGAATCGTGTTTCTTTAATGTACATAAGATAACAGATGTGAAGCTTAAGTTGTTTCAGCTGAGAATAATCCATAGATGCTTAGGAACAAATGTAATTTTGAAAGAAACTGGAGTAGTTGATAATGATAAATGTAGTTTCTGCGGCTTATTTAAAGATAGCATTGACCATATGTTTTGGAAATGTACTTACATTAAATGGTTTTGGAGTATATTCACTGATTTAGTAAAGAGAAATGTACCCATGCACAGAATATACGTTTAACAGAGTCTCTTGTACTTCTATGTTTTGATGCAACAATTGCAGGTGATGTTATTTTCTACTTTATCATTCTTCTGGCAAAACAGTATATATATATAAATGTAAGTTAGAAGGCAGTCTCCCACAATTAACAGTCTTTTTGAGAATATTGAAATACAGATTTAGAATTGAAAAATATAACTCATATTTAACAATGAACCACATGGATTTCAGACAAAATGGCTTGCATATGAGCCCCTCGTCTTTGATTAACTGTTTGTTTTGTCAGTGTGAATGTATATAATACAATATATGATAATTAGGCACTAGACTAACAAACAGTATTTATGTTCCCTTGCTGATGACAGTCTATGAGGCGCATGCATGTTACTCAAGGTGTACAGTTTTTTTGTTTTGTTTTTTCTTTCAAGGTTGCTATCATTGAGACAATGTGTTCTGTGAAAATAGCTTATCTTCGTTTGCTGTGAACCAACCCATTCTATCTTAATGTTTGTCTGGTTAATTGTCAGTGTGTCCGCTTATTTTTCCTTCTACCTGTCCTTCCTTGTGCAATTCGTTTATCCTCACTGATCTCTCTTTCCTATTCTCTCCTTCTTAAAATTTTTTTTTTAAAGCATGATTACACTACATAGAAAGGGTTTGCCCTAAGTACAATACATTGTGCTATGCTGTTTATATCATCAAGTAAACATGCTTTAGATAGATAAATGATGATATGCTGAAAGCTATATCTTTCTTTTTGTTTGTGTATATACTTACTTGTCTATGTATCTTTATTTAGATTGCCATATACCTAATTTCTGAATACTGATGTTGTTGTATATTTCAGTTTCTGTAATAACAATAAAAGAAAATAAAAATGTTAAAAAACAAACAAACAACATTTTGACTCTAAGTGGATCGCTGATGCCAGGGCTGTGACACAAGAGGCCAGGATATCGGTGTGAACAGATGTTGGAAGTAGCGGCATGGATGTCATGCCGATAAAAATGCCACGGAAGATGAACCAGAAAAAAGTACACAAAATATGATTGTCTAGTCTGGGCACGTATTTTTCAATGTATTACGGACACCTATTTTTCACCGTACTAAACTACACAATGGTCAAAATTTTATTACAGTGATACCTTTAAACAGTCAACAGCCTTGTGCTTACAAGGCCTACACTAGAGGATGTCACTGGCAGCAGCTTGACTGATTTGACTGTGGTAAAGTCAAATCTGATTTCACTGCGGTGCAGTCAAAACTGATTTCACTATGTAACAGACGAAACTGATTTCTGTGCGGTACAGTCAAATCTGATTTCATCGTGATACAGCCAAAACTGATTTCACCGTGGTACAAAGAAATTCAATCTCACTCTGGTACATTCAAAGCTGATTTCACCACTGTACAGTCAAAACTGATCTTATTCTGGTACAGACAGACCCAATTTCACTGTGGTACATTCAAAACAGATTTCACTATGGTACAGTCAAAACAGATTTCACTATGGTACAGTCAAAACAGATTGATTTCACTATGGTACAGTCAAAACAGATTGATTTCACTATGGTACAGTCAAAACAGATTGATTTCACTATGGTACAGTCAAAACAGATTTCATTATGGTACAGTCAAAACAGATTTCATTATGGTACAGTCAAAACTGATTTCACTATGGTACAGTCAAAACAGATTTCACTTGGTACAGTCAAAACTGATTTCACTATGGTACAGTCAAAACAGATGATTTCACTTGGTACAGTCAAAACAGATTTCATTATGGTACAGTCAAAACAGATTTCATTATGGTACAGTCAAAACTGATTTCATTTATGGTACAGTCAAACAGATTTCAGTGTACAGTCAAAACAGATTGATTCACTATGGTAAGTCAAACAATTCTTATGTGTCCGATTCTTATGGTACAGTCAAAACAGATTTCATATGGTACAGTCAAAACTGATTTCATAGTACGTCAAAAAGATTCACTGTGGTACAGTCAAAACTCATTCACTGTGTACAGTCAAAATCCATTCACTATAGTCAAAACTCATTCCACTGTGGTACAGTCAAAACTCATTCCACTGTGGTACAGGCAAAACTCATTCCACTGTGGTACAGTCAAAACTCATTCCACTGTGGTACAGTCAAAACTCATTCCACTGTGGTACAGTCAAAACTCATTTCCACTGTGGTACAGTCAAAACTCATTTCACTGGTACAGTCAAAATCATTCACGTGGTCAGTCAAAACTGATTTCACTGTGGTACAGTCAAAACTCATGTCACTATGATACAGTCAAAACTGATATCACTGTGGTATGGGTCAAAACCGATCTCATTGTGGTAAAGTCAAAATTCATTTCGTTGTGGCATCATCAAAATGCATTTCTCTATAGTACACTCAAAACGCATGTCACTATGGTACAGTCAAAACTCAAAGTCAAAACAGTCACTGTTGTGTAATCAAAATCCATCTCTTTGCGGTAAAGTTAAAATTCATTCCACTGTGGTACAGTCAAAACTCATTTCAATTTGGTACAGTCAAAGTCATTTCAATGTGGTACAGTCAAAGTCATTTCAATATGGTACATTCAAAGTCATTTCAATGTGATACAGTGAAAACTCATTCCACTGTGGTACAGTCAGTCATTTCAATGTGGTACAGTCCAAGTCATTTCAATGTGGTAAGTCAAAGTCATTTCAATGTGGTAAGTCAAAGTCATTTCAATGTAGTACAGTCAAAGTCATTTCAATGTAGTACAGTCAAAGTCATTTCAATGTGGTAAGTCAAAGTCATTTCAATGTAGTACAGTCAAAGTCATTTCAAAGTGGTACAGTCAAAGTCATTTCAATGTGGTAAGTCAAAGTCATTTCAATGTGGTACAGTGAAAACAATTTCAATGTGGTACAGTCAAAGTCATTTCAATGTGGTAAATCAAAGTCATTTCAATGTGGTAAGTCAAAACCATTCAATGTGGTACAAAGTCATTTCAATGTGGTACAGTGAAAACAATTTCAATGTGGTACAGTCAAAGTCATTTCAATGTGGTAAATCAAAGTCATTTCAATGTGGTAAGTCAAAGTCAAGCCACCTGTGGAAAGCGGCTGTCAAATGGAGCTCGGAACAGACTTTCTGCTTGAGCGAAATGGTGGCTGTCAGCATCAGCTTTATTTACTTTTTTATTTATCTTTGTTCATTTTTTTCCCTCACTTCAGCTGTATTCAGTCCCACATGCGAGTCACAGAGAATGGCTTTTCTTGCTGATTTATAACAGCAATGATGGTACATGGTCAGTTAGTGCACACAAATAATATACTGTCCATTGATTTGCCATAAGCCATGCTGTATCGTTGTCAGTGCCACAAAACGAGCACTTCCTAGGGTCTTAGGGTCTATGAATAAAACTCCACGATACCGACCTGTCCTTTTCCACAGTTCAAAGTGTTTTCCTTACAAGGGGGGTGAACGCAAAAGTCTTCATCACTCCCATCTTTACAATCGCTGCGATGATCGCACAGTAGACTGTATGACAAATAGTCTCCGCGTGTGCCACAGTAGAAATATGGTTGCGTCAGTTCCAGCGTCAATTTGCACTCGCCATCATACCATTCCCAAGAGCTGCCCACCTCCCTACAGAGACTTTCCGTGTCACAGGCCAGCATGTCGTGGACCAAGTGTAGCTTGGGGCATATTACAAGGGGAAGATTCGGTGTGGTTGTAATCGTCGGAAGTACGAGCTCCTTGCTGTTGTGCCGATGATTTGAAGGCGAGTAGGGTTCGCATAAGAAGGATGAGCGTGTTGCGATGTTACATCTGCTAGTAAAGATTTTGTATGGCATCGTTGCAGAGAGGCGATACAGCTTTCCACAATGGGATACATGTTTTCCAGGGCGTAGCCTTAAATAATAGGCCACCGAATCACTCGTCCATTTCCAGGTATTTCTGTACCTATGCCGAAAACAGTTCTTCATTTTGTGTCACTGACGATAACACTATCGAAAGAGATTTCTTTCTTTCTTTTTGCGTGTGCATAATACATAGCGTATTTACACACACACACACACACACACACACACACACACACACACACACACACACACACACACACACACACACACACACACACACACACACACACACACACACACACACACACACACAAACACACACACACACACACACACACACACACACACACACACACACACACACTATTATCTCAGTTGCACTGCCTGTGCAATCGCACATAAGCACATTGTCTGCAATCGGTTGCCTGATATCAATCATTATACCGAACACAGTAAAAGGAATGTAAACAATTCTGATAGACATGGAATTAGTGTGAATAGGATGAAAGAGTTTACATAGAATCTTGGAAGGATATTCGTTTGGCCTGCTGAGCTGACTGCACACCAATCCATACGTTAGAACCTTTACTGTGACCAAAAAGTTGGTTTGTGACAGCATTCCACTTCTGATACGTCTCCAAACTGGCTAGCAAGCCGCCCAGTCGGCGACATTCTCTATCAGAATCAAACCAGCTTCGGCTTCCTGTTCCAACATAGATAAAACACTTGCCGCCAGCTTCTACCTGAACATAAAAAGAAGCAATGAGCGCTGAAGGTCAGAAAGAGTGGCATTGTAGGAAATCTATTTTAATTTTTGTTTCGTTCTGCTTAAAAATTGTCAGATAGATAGGAAAGCAATTCATTAATCAAACACTTACGTTGCTTACAGGGCATGCTTTTCTAAATGCCACATTATACTATCAAACTATTAAACACTAAATAGTAGAAATCAAACAGCTGAAAAATGGCATTATCTCCTTTGCATAAGCATAAGTTTGATATTGAATGGAATGGAATTATTTGTATCTGTTTCAATATTATAACTATATTACAGGAAAATAGCATGAAAGAGTGTGTTACCGTTTTCTTGACTGAAGTCAATCAGGTAAGCAGCATGAACGTGTTTTCGAGATTTAGACGTTTACTGCATTCCACGTTTTATGGCACATTTCTAATAAACAAATCCAAGTGGTATGTTACATTCCCAAATGGTTGTTCTGTTTGCGAAATTCACTAGAGAATTTTGACTGCGTTGTCTAATGTCTAATTGAAATGTTGGTATTATGTCCGAATACGGGACAATTGATAATCATAATCTGTTGGCTTACTACAGTTTCTTTTATTTTCTTTCTTTCTTTAGTTTTAAATATTCGTCTGTAATGACTTTAAACACTTGAACGCACACACACACACATTTTCATTCAGTTTGCCATTAAAAGAAAGTTAGAACCTTGCTGTACCTCATTCACTCCACATTTCTCCGACCTGTATGGACAATGAGCCTCGTCTTCAGAGTCTGCACACTGAGGAACCAGGTCACACGGAAAGTGGTCCCACAGACCAGGCCAGACTGACGTGGAACAATTCCATCTTTGACGTCTTTCGTGTACTTTCGACAGCCGTTGGGGCTTCTTGTTGTCAGAGTGAAATGAGTACCGAAGCTTAAACCCAGTACGTTCGGTTTCTTCACTGGCGGAAAAGAGTGAAAAGACAGAGGAATTACCGTGTTTTGTTTTTCTTGAAAAAAGTCATCAGGGAAAAGAAATGCCTGTGCGCGATCACCTGGTTTATATCTGCGCGCGTGTTCTCGTTTCAGTACGTTAAAAGGTTTCTTCCAGTAGCGCAGCTTTGCCTTGCAATGGTCAGGAAAATGAATCAGGTAGTCATTAGCCGCCATTTCTAGAGCAAGAAAATTGACAAAGATGACGTGGTTAAAGGGAGGAGTCAAGGTGACACAGCTCATCATAAATGGCGGACAGGCGGTGGATCCGTCCCACGATGTGTGTTTGTACGTACCCTGCACAATCAACACACACACAAGTGTGAACGCATGTGCAGCAAACATAGTGTGATACTTTTAGACTGGATTTGGTTATCGGCCATCAGATTCCAGCAGGCGATCTGCAGGGAGGCAAAGTAATGGTGACTGACCACCAGGACTCTCCACCATTGTTGACACTTTCTTCTGTCACATGATCATTGCCGTTAATAAACGTCTGTACACACAGGTGTCACATCTCAGGCCATTGTTTTCCTTTGTCGTCTTCATAGACTTGTTTAGGGCTCCTTTTGGGATGGGAGTGGGGGGTTACAATTAAGCATTACCATATATATATATTACACTGAACAGGTATGAAAAAACCCCTTCCTCATTGTCAAGGCTACAGTCTCAGGACTGTGGCCTGAGCTTTGTTGCCCTTCCCTCATTGCCCTGCCTTCTTGCCGCTGCTCCACCAGTTCTCTTCATTGCAACTCAACACAGAAAAACGGTACCAAATTCATGGTGTTCACATAGTGTAACAGATTTCATGATATCAGCACACACAAAAAAGACCCCTCCCCCTCACACACATTGCACACGTTTACTTAATCAGAATTTTGTAAATACATAATCCGTATTTCATGATTGCATTGGGAAACTTGATTGCACAACAGTGTGGAGAAAGTGAGAAATCCCCAGGTAGCAAACATCACAAAGAATACTATTAGGACTCTGAAATACTCCACCAAGCAGGCGCAAAGAAGTGAGCAGCATTCAGCACAAAGACAGGAACTCTCTCACCTACAAAAACATCATACAAATGGACTGAAAATTGCCAAAAACGTTGTTGTCATTGATATAGTAACAACAATGAAATATACAGGATTGTGTTTATTGCTCTTCTTCTTCTTCTTCTTCTTCTTCTTATTCGTAGTAATAATAGTATTGCACTGATCCTAGCATTTTCCTCAGGAAAATGGCCCAAGGACTAGGTGTCTGATCGTAATTCTTAGAAAAGGGAAATGGCAGGTACAGCTGGAACTACTGTGCTACCATAATAAAACAGATGTTTGACCGCAGATCTTCAAGTAAAAATGAATACTAAATGTCTTTAAGGATTTTTTTCAGATTTGAAAAAAAAAAAGAAAAGAAAGGAAAACAGAACAAATATCGACAAAGTTTCGGTCATAGACCGTCTTCAGGAATTGTGACATAAAAAGAAATCTTATATAAATGTTAGCGAACCGCCCAGAGAACGTGGACAAACGAGTCACAAGACAAAACACAACGCGTTTCGACCTCTTAGGTCTTCGTCGGGTCTCGTTCTCATTCAACGCCTTCTTCCTTGCGCTGAACCCTAAGCGATCTGAAGCGATCAAAGATAAGTGAATTTTCGTTGTTTTATTCGTTTATTTATCACCCGACGAAGACCTAAGAGGTCGAAACGCGTTGTGTTTTGTCTTGTGACTCGTTTGTCCACGTTCTCTGGGCGGTTCGCTAACATTTATTTAAGATTTGTTTAGATTTCCGCCTGCAGTCGTCTCGCTTTGCAACTATAAAAAGAAAACAAATAAATACGCATCGGAAATGACGTATGAAAACACACACGTAAACGGACGATGACGTGCTTAAAGGTGTGTGTGTGTGTGTGTGTGTGTGTGTGTGTGTGTGTGTGTGTGTGTGTGTGTGTGTGTGTGTGTGTGTGTGTGTGTGTGTGTGTGTGCGCGCGCGCCTGCGTGATTGCGTGTCCCCTTCCAAGAATAAGACTCATCATCTACCACTCTCTCACTTTCTTTTACACACTCTCAAGCGCCCCCTTCCAAACATAAGACTCCTCCACCACTCTCTCCTTTTCTCTATCTCTGGTTCTGTTTGTCTTTTCCCTCTATCTGCCTCTCTTTTTTTCTCTTGGTGAAATGGGATTGGACGCTCAATTTCCTTTTTCCATTTACACACACACACACAACACACACACACACACACACACACACACACACACACACACACACACACACACACACACACACACATCTGTGTGCGCACGCACACACACGTATACATACACACACGCGCGCACGCGAGTGTGTGCGCAGGCACGCACGCAATCATGCAGGCGCGCGCGCGCGCGCGCACACACACACACACACACACACACACACACACACACACACACACACACACACACACACACACACACACACACACATCACCTTTAAGCACGTCATCGTCTATTTACGCATATGTTTCGATACGTCACTTCCTATACATATTTGTTTTTATTTTTATGTCACAACTCCTGAAGACGGTCTATGACCGAATCGTCGATATTTGTTCTGTTTTTCAGCCCCTCCCCCCCCCCCCGACACACACACACACAAGCAACTTACCACTAGATGTAGACAGGGATACATGTTCCAAGCTAAATCTCTCAGAGTTATTGATAGCAGAGAAATATAATGATAGAGTCGGGGCACCTATGTCTGTTCTCTGATTCCCCATAAAGCGAAATAGTATTGTGATTGTGGCAGTCAGACTCTGCACCGGAGTAAGCGACTCTTTAGTATTACACACTATAGTCGATCTGATGGTAACACCAAGGGTTTGAAACAGTTCCAAGAGAACGGACTGGCACGTATTTATTTGTAACTGCACAATTCTGTTGGATGGAACCTTAAGGTGGACACAGCATTCCGTGATATCGCTGCCGTTGGTGCTGTGATAAAAGATGTAGCCGTTAGTTCTCTCAATAGTGATGTTCTGGAACTTCGAGGCCTGTCCACAGCCAGTCAGATCATAAGTTGCCAGCGATCCGTTGAGAGTCCTTTCTATATTGTTTAGGGAGAAAAAAAGGAACCACAGAGAACATGTATTAGAAAGGATAGTACGTATGGTCCAGTGGGGGTGAAAGCACACAGACGCACGTAATTCTCAATCAATGTTGCTTATCTACACTCATCCACCAGACACAGGCAGACAAGAGACACACAAATAACAAAGAAAACATAAAGCAAAATTTATAAAGAGAGGGGTTAGTAACTGCCGACTTGCTTACTTAGGCCCATGGCTCAAGGATGAGCATAGGCCATCGACAACACTTCGCTATCGCACACGGTTCTGGGCTGCTCACTGAATGCCTGTCTAGTTGGTCCCCTGCCTCTTTATCTCTGCCTCATGTCTCGCCTCCAGTTGCTGCGAGGTCGGCCTCTCTTCCTTTTCCCCTGCGGGTTCCGTGTCAGGGCTTGGCGTATTGTGCTGGAAGCTGGCTTCCTGAGAGTGTGTCCAGTCCAGCCCCACTTCCTCTGCAGAATCTGCTTGGCCACTGATTCCTGTCCTGCTTGCTTCCATAGATCTTCATTGTTGATTTTTTTCTGGCCATATGATTTTGAAGATGCGCCTCAGACAGGTGTCGATGAAGGTCTGAATTTTTTGCTGTAGTGCCTTGGTCATTCTCCAAGTCTCGCAGCCATAGAGCAGAGCCGACTTCACGTTTGAATTGAAGATATGCAATTTTTTTTTATCCTTCTGATCTCTCCTGAGGCCCAAATGTTCTTTAGCATGATGAATGCTGCTCGCGCCTTGCCTATCCTGGCCATGATGTCTCGGTCGGTGCCACCCTGCTTGTCAACTACGCTTCCCAAGTAGACAAAGGAATCTACTTCCCTGATGGGCTCGCCTCCGACTGTGACTGGGCTGCTTCATCATCTCGGTCTTCTTCTTGTTTATCTTGAGCCCTGTTCCTGCTGATGTTGTCTCAAGGTGGGTGGTCTTGTCCTGCATCTGCGTGTGACTGTGGGAGAAAAGTGCCAGGTCGTCAACAAAGTCAAGGTCATCTCTGCGTCCAGAGTGTCCATTGTATCCCATTGTACCTGCCTGTTGTTGTCGTCTTCATGATCCAGTCGATGACCAGGAGGAAGAGGAAATGTGACAACAGACATCCCTGGCGCACTCCTGTCTTCACATCAAAACCGTCTGACGACTGGCCCGCATGAGCCACCCTGCAGTCCATATCCTGATAGGTGCACTTGATGAGACAGATGATCTTCTCTGGTATTCCATAGAGTCTCAGTAGCTTCCATAGTGTCTCTCTATCTACACTGTCGAAGGCCTTTTCATAGTCAATGAAGTTGATGTAAAGGGGCGAGTTCCACTCCAAGGACTGTTCGATGATGATCCTGAGGCTGGCGATCTGGTCGGCACAGGATCTGTTTCGCCTGAAGCCCGCCTGCTGGTCTCGGAGCTTTGGGTCAACTGCTTCCTTCATTCTCTCCATTAACACTCTGTTTAGAGCCTTGCCTGGCACTGACAGGACCATGATCCCTCTATAGTTACCACAGTTGTTAAGGTTTCCTTCCTTTGGTAGTTTGATGACAATGCCTTCCCTCCACTCTGCTGGGATGTTCTCTTTTTCCCCATATCTTGCTGAAGAGGCTGTACAGTAAGTTGACAGCTATACCAACATCCGCTTTAATGGCTTCTGCTGGGATCTCATCAGGTCCTGCTGCCTTCCCATTCCTCAGTGTCAGGATGGCCTTTCTGATCTCTGCTTTCGATGGCTTCTCACAGTTGATGGGCAGTTCTGTTTCCACTAGTGAGATGTCGGGTGGTGCTTCAGGGGCGGGACGGTATAGTAATTCCGTGAAGTGCTCTGCCCATCGCTTCAATTGATCTTCTGTTGTTGTGAGGGTCTCTCCGTTTTTGTCTTTGACTGGGTTGCCAGTCTGTTGGAACTTGCCCGCCAGCTTCTTTGTGGTGGTGTACAGCTCTCTCATGTTGCCCTGTCCTTCAACATCCTCTACTTGTCTGGCAAGTCTGTCGATGAAGTCCTTATTATCTTTCCTCACACTTTTCATCACTTCTTTGTCCGTCGGGTGTGGTCTTCTTGGGCTTGTGCTTTGCTTGATCTTGTCCAGCTCATGTTCAGTGTAGCGTTCTCTTCTTTCCTTTTGTTCAGTTTCTGAATAGTATCATCAGAGATCCACTCCTTGTGTTCGGTTTTCTTCTTTCCAAGTACCTCCTCACAGGTCTCATGCCAAAGTTTCTTGGTATGCTGCCACTGGTTCTCGATGTCTGTGCTCTCCTCTTCAAGCAATTCTTCAAGTAGTTGGAACCAGTTGGTAAGACTAATCTGAAATTTCTCCTTTATTTCTTTACTGCTAAACAGCTCCACATTATATCTTGTCCTTGTTGCATTTGTTGAAGTGTACTTCTTGAGTTGGAGTCTCACTGTTGTCACAAGCAGGTGGTGGTCTGATGGCACGTCATCACTCCTCATCACCCTCACATCCCGCCATGATCGCCTGAATTTTCTTGCTGATGCAGATGTGGTCGATCTTGTTCTCCGTGACGTGGTCTGGGGATCTCCAGGTGGCCTTGTGGATGCGCTTGTGAGGGAAGATGCTGCCTCCTACCACCAGCTGGCTCAATGCGCACAGGTCTGCAAAGCGTTCTCCATTCTCACTCATCTGTCCAAGTCCATGTGTCCCCATGATGTCTTCATCCTGTGCTGTCTTATCCTATCTTGGCGTTAAAGTCACCCATGACTATTGTGATGTCGTTTGCTCCTCTTCTGTCCAGCACAGTTTGTACTTGCTGGTAGAAGTCATCTTTCTTTTCCTCCTCTGCATTACTTGTGGGAGCGTAGCATTGGATGATGTTCAGCTTGAAAAAGCTTTTCAACGTAACTGAGTCTGAAAAGCCATTTCACTTTTAACTTGCTTCCTTTCAGTAATGTATATTCTGTGTCCTTTTCAAATCACGCTACAAAGCAATATTACAGATCGCTGGGTCAAGAACATCAGTCATGACTGTGCTGTCTTTCAGGCCTGTCCAGCAGATGTAAAGAAAGCACATAAAAGCCCAAAGTATGTGAATATTTCCTATGAGAGTCCATCAATTATTAGTCCAATACTTCTTTTATTTCTGGATATTGTGTTTGTGTTGTAATCATTTTATGGGATATGACATGCCAGCAGTTGTTCATAATCGACACTAGATAAAACGAGAAAAAGGAATTCTCTCTCTCTGTCTCTCTCTCTCTCTCTGTCTCTCTCTCTCTCTCTCTCTCTCTCTCTCTCTCTCTCTCTCTCTCTCTCTCTCTCTCCTCTCTCTCTCTCTCTCTCCTTTTCTCGCATGAAGCTTTCAGATAATGAGAAATAGTTACTTTGCCGTATTGGATGATGTCATTCATCCAGTCGTTGTAATTCTGTTCTTTTACTTCGTATCACTTTTTTTTCCTTTCTATGTTTTAATGAAATAATCAGAGCTTGCAAGTGCGCTGAAATAGGACAGTGCGCTGGATATTTTAATACAACAGTTGCATATTTGTCAGTCATACACTTAATCTCTTCACAATAATAACTTGACAAAAAGGGGAGAAAGGAACAACAACAACAATAATGGTGATGATGATAACAACAACACCAATAACAACAACAATGACATCAATGATATATACCGCAAATGTCAAAGAATCATAGTATCTATACTGTCTGTAATATCCAATAAATCGTGTCAGCTGTAGAACAGCTGAAAAAGTCATTACCGCTGACAATGATTCAATCGATATCTGACAGAGACATGACACAAAGGTATTCTAAAACATATATGGACTGCCTTGTTTATTGTCACACTGTAGATAGGCAATACTTTTAAAATTCCTGCCGTGAGCATCATCTTTGACCCAACAAATCTTTAGCAGAAAAAAAAAAAAACTGTATGCATTCATTCAAATAAAAACCATCACATAAAATGCAAGGCGATGCATAGATAACAATCCATGATATAAATGTCTGTATTGTGCCCAGTTACATATGAATATCTGCACAGTGCCTTAAACATTTCTGTCAACAAAACGTGCATACGCATTCCATCCCATTCTTTTGGCTCCCAAATTTCAGCTCAGGGAAAACACAATTAGTCCATAAAAGGGTAAAAAAACCGCACAAATTAGAGGGCAGACAAAAAAAAAAAACAAAAAAAAACCCCACATGAATTGCAAAGTAAAGGGCAGAAAAAAGTACAAATTCATACCCGGTATCTACCCAGATAACCCGTTCACTCCCTACCATTCCCCTGTTTTCATAGGTATATTTCTATGTGCATGATGATCTGTACGAGCATAAGCACGAGTGCAGAGGCTGGTGGCCATTTTCTCCTCCCAGTTACATGAGGAGGGTAAGTATGTCCACGTGCCTGCATCCACCCCACGGTGTGTTTGAGAAACCATGCAAGGTAAGCTAAAGTAATGTTGCTTATAGCCCAGCTGACCGCAAAAGGCCATATCAAGGCTGTCACCACGTTGAAGTCAACTAACAAGTCATTATTAAAAATGAAATAAAAAATAACAACTCATTCACACAACCCTTTAAAACACACCTGAAAATGCTCTGGAAATTTTGTTAAAAATCTTTCATTTGTAAAATCTTAGATCAGATGAAAAAAAATGTTAATCTGTTTCAGGAATTCAAAGATCACATCAGGCAGGAAATCTCTTTCCAAGTTTTTATTTTTTTTATGGAGTCTGCTGTGAAGTTTTTATGTCTCACATCATGCAAGTCCTAACACTCTAAAGGAATGTTTCAGTATGAGTGGTACATGACATGGAGTGCACCATGGAGCTTCTTCCTTCTTGGAAGGTAGTTCTGGTTCAGGTCCAGAATCACAACCCCACCCCTCCTCAAATTTAACTGCAATGTGTTTTGAATGCCATGCAAAGTACATGTGCATTGCAACTAAAAAAAAAACTCAAATTTCCAGATATCATGAATTTTCTGGCCTCCGGGTTTTCTTATGCCAAATTTCTGAAAGCATTTGAGGTCACCAAGCAGAAAGCCTTTTCCCCTTACGACTATATTACCAGTCTAGACAAACTTGCGCCAACACAACTTCCACCTCATGAAGCTTTCTTTAGCAAACTGAAAAACACAAACATCTCTTCCGATGAGTATGCTTCATGTCAATGTATCTGGCAAGAAACACAACATGCCGACCTTCGAAGATGTCCTCATTTTCTACAAGAAAAAAATTATTACACCCTTTCTCACTGCGTCAGAACTACGGGTTGATAGTTATAAAAGATTAGGTAGATATTCACTCAAAGACGGTATCTCTGTTCCAGGCATCACCCTCAAATAGCTCTTTCAAACACTAGAAACTCGCACCTACGTCTCTCTTCAATGAAAAACAAAAAGACATTCACACACACTTAAGAGAACAAATGACAGGAGGACCTTCTATTATCTTTCGCCGCTTCCATGAAAAAGACAAAACATAGATTCGCAATGCCACAGAAACCAGTCAAAAGCATCCAGGGATAAGACGCCAATGCCCTTTATTTTTGGGCCATTATTCAAGACATGCCCACTGAGCATTCCATTATTCGCAAAAAAGAAAAGCTCTGCAGAGCTGAACAAACAGATCAGTATGGCAAACAGGCCAGAGAATGGATGGAATGCACGGCACACACACAAGACATCACCGTTGAACATACGTTCAACAGCAAAGAGAAACAGCTCGGTCACCAACACATTAGAGCAGATGGTTGGGATGCAAAAACACAAACAGCTTATCAGTTCCGTGGGTGTTTGTTTCATGGTCACACATGGTACCTCACTGCTGGCATGTCAGATAACCCTGTCAATGATAAATCGGTCACTTGGCTCAAACAAAACACTCAAATCATCACTATATACCTGCATGAGGATATGGGATTGACTGTGGTAGAAATGCATGGGTGCCAGTGGCAACAACAAAAACCACACAACCCTGACATTCAGCAATTCTTGCAAACTCATTTTGCACAAAAAACAGTGTTCAAAACCACATACAAAATCACTGAACAAATTGTTTTGAATGCGGTGGAAAATGAATGTCTGTTTGGTTGGTACAGTGTGATGTGCATGTGCCAGATCTCTCTAAAAGGACACTTTTCTGAGCTCTTACCCATGTTCAAAAATTGTCAGATAGGGAAAGAAGACATAGGTCCCTTCATGAGAGACTATGCTAGAAAGCGCAAACTGTTGTCTCGGCCCTGGCCAACGTTAATCGCCAGCTACTTTGGCGAGCAAATTCTGCTGGCCACCCCTTTGCTGAAATGGGACCTGAACCATGGTCTGATTGTGGACAGCATCATTCTGATCAAAGAGTATTAACCAAAAACCGTGTTTCAAGCCTTTTTGGGGAAGCTGTCTCCTCTGCACGCGTGGACAGACAACAGCAAGTTCTCTCCGAGCAGAAAACGCTTATCTGCATTCTCTGACCCCACATACAGCGCGTGCACGTGCGTGCGTGGCAAGTGTCCGCTCTGACTCGTGGGCCTGTGCGCTGCTCGGGGCTTCGCTTTGCTCTGGTTGCCACGCCACCCCTTTCTTGGAGGGGAGTAGAGGTCGTAAAAACTTCGGCTCAAAGCAAGAGGCGCGATATATAGCTATACCACCCCCTTGCGAGATTTTACCTCATAGACGAATCATGATGCTGTGCACTGATGAGGAAGAAGGGATTGGGGATTGGAGGGGGAGGGGATAGGATGGGGGTGTGGGATTTATCCTCTTATACCTCATAGTATTAGTTACCTACCACCAAAATTAAAGTACCTATATATATTCAAAGCTCACGTACCTTAGCTCTATATTTCTCCATCTTTAATTAGAAAAAAAAAATTAAAGGGGCAGACAACTCCACAAAAGATAATCCAAGGGCAGATCACACATGCACCTCCCTGATGACCAATCTGCAGAAGTAGCAGGCGCAGTTAACCACCCCACCTGACCCCTGGCCCTGCTGCGGACTGCCTTCCATTCTTTTCCTTCTTTATTCCCCATGCTGCAGAGGAAAAGGGGTCCAAAAACCTCCCATATAATAATAATAATAATAATAATAATAATAATAATGAATATTTATATAGCGCCTATTCTCGGCTAGAGACCAAGCTCTAAGCGCTTTACAATCCACACTCGTTTACACAACGGGCTGCCTACCTGGGTAGTGCCGATTGAAGAGCTGCCAGCTGGCGCTTCATTCAGTCGTTTCCCGCGCCATCCAGTCAATATCGCTCAATATCGTTCAGTTAATTTCCTTACTTTCACCATTCTTTCAATTTCTCACGCAGGGTGCATGCTATGTGTAACGTGTCATCCATACCAACGGCCAAACTGGCCTTCTCTTCCGAAAGTTGGTGATGGGATTTTACGTGTGTGCAAGATGTTATGCGTGCGTTCACACACGGAACCTCGGTTTATAGTCTCATTCGAAGGACTGTATGGGATCACGAGTCCGGCGCTCTACCAACTGACCTTTAAAGTGGAAACTTCTTCACTCCCAATCCATGAGACTACAGAACAGAAAAACACGTGTAGAAAATGTGGCTGCTTTTTCCTATGAAGTGTTTGAAGGATTGCAAAGAAAGGAAGAAACTCTGGAAGTTGTCACAGACTTGGAAGATGCCTACAACAGAGCCCAGTTCTCGCTTCTCATGGAGCTACTCCTTGACTAGGAGGTCGGTAGGCCTCTTCCTCAATGGATTGCAGCAGCTTTTCAGGAGCGAACTGTCATTCTACGATTCGGAGAACAGATGTCTGAACCTCATAAACTCTCCATGGGATTACCTCAAGGTTCTCATCTGTCCCCTGTTTTATACAATGTTTACACTAAAGGCTTTGCAGACCTCAACAGAAACGAAGAACGGAATTACTCGAGTGTGGACATTGGGTGATGAAAGTTTGATGTACAGAAAAAATCAAAGGAAGAACGAAAGTAGTTCACCAACAGCTGGCATTGTTTAGTGGTGTCAGAAACTGCACCGTCCATTAACCCTAGAAAATCTGAACATTGGTCTGCCGTCTCAACAACATGACATCACGACAAATACTCTCACCAGTTTCCCTCAATGGAAAACAATTTGAATCAACTTGAATCAAGCGTATTTGGGAAACGTCCACACAACTTGAATCTAGCGTATTTGGGTATAAACTTTAATAAAATGCTGGCCTTTAGAAAACGTGCTAAAATATTGTTCCTTAATGCAAAAAGGGCCTGGCTGCCATGAAAGCAATGGCAGCTAAAAACACTGAACAGTGCCATCTCTATCAATTGTATTATGCAGTTGATATCAGTGTGATTGATAGTGGACTGAGGCTTACAACGCTGTCCAAGAGCAATCTCTTCAAAATAGAAATATTTTAAAATGAGGCAGTGAATCTGATCTTGGAATTACGAAGGACACACCCATTGAAACTATGCGATATTTGCTTGACCTTCCTTCAGTTGCAGCTCAGGTACAATCTAGAACAGGTAATAGCGTATTTTGGAGCACTTGAAAATTCCCAAAACCCACTACATGCGGCAGTCAAGGAAACAGTTATCAGTAGTCAATATGTGGAAATCATGAATGGTACAAGCATAAAAGAATATACAGTTTGTGTCAGCTATCAGAACTCAAACAAACGAGAGAAGTTGAAAAGTAATTAAACAACTTCAAGCACTCGCTATCAAATTGTCATCGCTCCAGAGCTCAGAATATACTGTAGAGAGTGGGTAAAAGGCAAGCTCAATGCAAAAATTCAGATGCAGTTGGAAAACGTCCACACAAAAGAAAAAATTGTTATATACACTGACGGTTCCGTCACCAAACGTAAGTCAGGCTAGGGGTACACAGTGAAGCAAAATGACCGTGCTATCCAGGAAGACTATGGTCCATACAGTTCAACAACTTCCAGTTTAACAATGGAGGCAGAAGCAGTAACACAGACACTCAGCTGCCTCTCATCCACAAACCAGCTTAGAATTCAGCAAGTCATGATACTGACTGACTCCATGAAACTGCTTCAAAATGTGGAACGTTGAATGGAACTGCCTGCTCAGAATGAAGTAATGTGCAGCCTTCCATAGGAAAGATTCATATGGATGCACTGCCCAGGACATGCAGGTTTCAAAGGAAATGACAGAGTAGACACGCATGCAGGCAAGGCAATGGTAAGAACTGGTTACAGCCTGGCGATCTGATGTGATGAGAAATCTAAAGAATCACCTAAAAAAACAAGAGCAAAGCTGCTATACCATAGACCGTCTTTCAAAGCTCAACAACAAGAGAGAGAGAGAGAGAGAGAGAGAGCGAGAGAGAGAGAGAGAGAGAGAGAGAGAGAGAGAAGAGCGAGAGAGAGGAGAGAGAGAGAGAGAAGAGAGAGAGAGAGAGAGAGAGAGAGAGAGAGAGAGAGAGAGAGAGAGAGAGAGAGAGAGAGAGAGAGAGAGAGAGAGAGAGAGAGAGAGAGAGAGAGAGAGAGAGAGAGAGAGAGAGAGAGGCCGTACATCCAGACCTAAAGGAAGAACAATAAATATCACCAACCAAACACACACACACACACACACACACACACACACACACACACACACACACACACACACACACACACACACACACACACACACACACACACACACACACACACACACACACGAGTACGCGTGCACGCATTGCATACACTGGTGGGAGCGCCAGTGCGTGCGCACACACACACAGACAGACAGACAGACAGACAGACAGACACACACACACACACACACACACACACACACACACACACACACACACACACACACACACACACACACACACACACACACACACACACACACACACACACACACACACACACACATGCACACACACACACACACACACACACACACACGGGCCTGTTCCCTCCCACCCATGCACGCACTTATATGCATATACACATGTGCACTCATTACACGCATATGATAATGAAAACAAAGAGAATGTTAGGTTAATACCCAAGGTCTGATCAGCTTGTTGAGTTAACACGCAGGTCTGACATGTGCTATGTCGCAGCCATGAGACCCTTTTCTTCAATTATCTCATCTTAATTAATTCATTTACCCTTCAGCTATAAATTGTTCACATTGTTGTCTCGAAACTTAGCAGATGTGTTGTAAGGACCAGTGCTCACGCAATGACATCTCTTTGATGAAACTGAAACTATAAGGTACTTTTTGTAGAATCTTTGACAAAGATTAAAAGGCAGTTAGTGTTAACATTGATTTGCTGGACTGGGGCATTGTTCCTATTTAGCACTAACACGCCATCCTTGCGTTTCTCCTCCCTGACCGCATTATAGGCGCGTAAGGAGTGCTTCTTGGACACCGTCTATATTAATGTCTATTTTGTAGAATCTTGCAGCAAGAGTTCAAAATCTTCTTGAAGACTTTCTCTGCATTGTACAGTAGCATCATTAATACACAGGCCTTTTCATACTGTTCTTGATTGAACCAGTCTTGCTGGCCAATGCCTTCTGCCGTCTGGGTCTTACCAAAGCATCGGGTATCGACAGAACTGGCTGCATGAGGTGGGGTGCTTTGTACTTCTTCATTCTCATACTCTGATAGAAAAGCGTCTAACACTGCATTCATATTGTTGATAAATGAGTCATTTTTAAGACAACTGTTGTTAAATTTCCAGTCGCCTGGGCCTCATATAAAAGTTTCCTCATTGAATTCTAATACCACTGCTTTGTGATCAGTGTGTGGTCTGATTACATGTTCGCAGGAAACACACAAGATCAGTAAGTTTTCACTAATAAAGCAGCAATCTAAACGACGTGTTATGAACGGATTATGTCTCTGCCATGTAAAATCTGTCCATAACAGGTAGCAAATTCTCCGCACATCGGTACGAAAGAAGTTTGTTACTGTCTGTATTAGGGTTTTAACTTTGCGCGTATTATAACACCTAAATAATATGAATGGTGGTCAAAAGCCGAAGGAATAGCCAAAAGAGACATGATGATTCAGGAGATGAGAAAAGAGGAAGACCAAAAAGACTCCAAAATGCAGTCCAGCAGAGCCAGCAAGGGCAATGGGCAACGTGGGAGAATGCACTCCAAAGAAGTCTCACTTGGAATGACATTTAGCACATGGCCCCTCTCAGGATCAGCTTCATTCTCAATTTCAGCCCTCAAACAGACGATCCTGCATGCCCCCTCTGCCATGAACAACAAACAGTGGAGCATGTCCTAAGCTCATGTAAAGTAGCCCTGGCTCAAGGAAGGTACACATGGAGGCACAACCAAGTGCGCAAAGAGATTGTACAAGTAGTCTGGGCTAGCACCAACACCACAAAAAGGAAAACCCGGACTCCAAAAGCACCTGCAACATTCTTCACGACAGGAGGTAGCAAATCATGGCCAAGAACAACAGTGTCACTCGGAATATGCAGGCAGAGTCTGCTGGACGGGGCAGATGACTGGGAGTGCACTGCAGACCTCCCAGAATGGAAGAGCCACCCAGAGATCATCAGCAAGAGTGGCATGAGACCTGACATAGTAGTCCACTCTCAGTCAACCAAGCAGCTGATCATGATCGAGCTCACGGTGCCATATGAGAACAGAATGGAGGCAGCTCAAATCTACAAGACTGAAAAGTATGCTGATCTGGCAAACAGCCTGAGAAGAGAGGGCTATCAGGTCAAAGTCCTCACTGCAGAATGGAGCTAGGGGGTCTGTAGGAACGTCTGCATACAGCCTCATGACACAGCTCTCAGTTGCAGGGAGGGAAAAACCCAGAGCCCTGAAAGCAACGGCAGAAGCGGCAGAGAGGTGTTCAAGCTGGATCTGGTCAAGGAGGAACAAAAGTGAACTTCATAAGGCTTAACATTTCTACAAATATCAGGTGTCCTAGTGGCTCAGTGGTTAGAGTGAGAGTCATTAAGTGGAAAATGAGTATGTCCAGAGGGTCATGGGTTCGAATCCCAGCCATGGCTCGTCCCAAGATGGGAAAAAAGGGGCAGGAGAGGGACATCCGGAGTCATGAACCGGTTGTGGCCCAACCCACCTAGAGTGTCAGGAGATAAGGGCCGAAACACTTGCTTGAAGGGGCTTCTCTTCTGAGGACTCTCTGCTGCCACGCTCTCCACGAGTTTCTTTCTACCGATGCATGGGTAAACAATTGGCTTCTTGGAATAGGCCGGCGGACGTCCGGGAAAGACCGGAGGACACTGGGAAAGACCAGAACCAAGGGCTCTGTGGGCTGGCTCCCCTCGTTGCCTTCAACATGTGGCTACTAAGTACAAAAGGAAAAAAACTGCTCCCTGGATTAACCGAAAGGGGGAGAGAATGATGAATCCATCGCTGCTCAACCAATCACGACCGCAAATCGCAAACTGACTATGAACATGGACCAAATGGAACATTCATGTGTCTGTGGAAAGCGTTTCGCTTCCACCCGTGGCATGAAGATCCACAGAACAAATATGGGATGTGTGAAGACTCATCTAAATGAGCAGCAGCGCACTGCATCAGCAGATAAGACGTCGGAAGACCAAGGCCACGATTTAAACCACAGTGCCAAGGACATTCACGCTGTTGGTTTGGATGAGGAATTTGCACAGGCCCTCGATGCCAGGCGCCTGAAACTCAACCTGCCACGAGCAAACGAAACTGAAGATTGGGAGAAACTGGATGCAAAAATCGCCCAAAGACTCGATGCACTGATAGGGAAAAGCACCCTGGAACACAAACTAGCCACATATGGGGACATTGTGTATGCCACATATAGAGACGCCTATGGAGCAAAACTACCCAAAGAGAAAACACCTCCAAAGAAATCCAGACGCCAAGAAGAGATGGACAAGATCAGGGTCCAAAAGAAAAACCTCAAGAAGCAAATGAAGACCGCACTGCCAGCTGAAAAACAAGGCTTGGAAAAACTCTGGAAAGACCTGAAAGCAAAACACAGCGCTCTCAGCAAGCGTAATCTGCGAGGAAGAGGAAGAGCAAAAAGAAGAAGACACAAGAGCGCTTCTTCAGAGACACCTTCCAGTTTGTCAGAACACCGTTTGAGCAGCCAAAATCTGGGACCCTAAGTGTTGACAAAGGAGTCCTTGAGCAGCATCTGAGGAAAACATACTCTGACTCACAGAGCAAAGCACCACTCGACATTCAAGGTCTGGTGTGGCCAACCAACCCTGAGGAACAGTTCAATGACAAGCCTCCAACGTTGGCGGAAATCAAGAAGGTGGTCGACAAAGCCAGAGCCCAATCATCACCAGGTCTAAACGAAATACCTTACCAGCTGTAAAAGAAATGTCCCAAGATGCTGGAGTGGCTCCATAGGCTGCTGCGATCAGCGTGGAGAAACCAGAAGATCAGCGGCCAGTAGATGACGGCAGATGGTGTGTACATCCCCAAAGAGCTAAACTCAAGTGACATCAGCCAGTTCAGGCCAATATCACTACTGAACGTCGAAGGGAAAATCTTCTTCTCTGTCATGGCAGCAAGGCTGACCAAGTACCTCATGGAAAACAAGTACTTGGATGTGTCAGTCCAGAAAGGTGGCATCCCAGGTGTGACTGGCTGTGTAGAACACGCCACAATGATCTGGGACGCAATCCAAAGAGCAAAAACAGAAAAGAGAGACCTGGACGTAGTGTGGCTTGATCTTGCAATCGCATATGGATCTGTACCCCATGAGATGATACAGTTGGCTCTTGAGATGTACCATGTGCCAAAGAACATCTGCGACATGCTCAAGAAGTCCTTCAATGGCTTCTCAATGTGGTTCTCTACCAAGAAGCACACAACAGATTGGATCAACTTGGAAGTGGGCATTGCAATGGGCTATGCAATTTCCCCAGTACTGTTCGTGTTGGCAATACAAGTCATCTTGAAAGCAGCAACAAGCAACGGAAGACAAACAGACCTTGGCGATGGTTACAAGATGCCCCCTCTCAAGGCCTTCATGGATGACACTACAGTGATTTCATCCAGAGAAGACGAGACACGTCATGTGCTGGAGAGGACGGCATAGTTGCCTCATCCAGAATGAAGTTCAAGCCAAAGAAATCACAGAGTCTCTCACTGAGGAAAGGAAAAGTGGCCGAATCTGTGGTCTTCCGTGTTGCCAACCAGGCCATTCCAACAGTCACAGAAGAGCCAGTCAAGAATCTTGGAAGATCGTATGATGATACGCTGAAAGACACACAAAGAGCAAAAGAAACAAAACAGATGTCGGAAAAAGGCTTGGAGACCATTGACCAGTGTGGGCTGCCTGGCAAGTACAAGGTGTGGTGTCTGCAGTTCGTGCTGATACCAAAGCTCCTATGGCCTCTGATGATATACGACATCTGCACCAGCATAGTGGAGGCAATGGAAGCCAAAATCAACATGTTCAGAAGGAAATGGCTTGGTGTCCCACCCAGTCTGACTGACTTAGCGCTGTACTGTCGCCAAGCAATGCTGAAACTACCACTGATATCCATCCTGGAGGAATACAATGCAGGGAAGTTCAGACTTCAAAGCATGCCGGAGGACTCAGGAGACAAGGTGGTAGAAGCAATCAAGCCCCAGATGAGGACAGGCAGAAAATTGAAAGTTCAAGAGGCGATGGATTCTGCAAAAGAAAGTCTCAAGATCAGAGAAATAACAGGACACACACAGACCAACAGACAAGGACTGCGGGTGACCAAAACTGAACGGTGGTCAAAAGTCAAAGGAAAAGTCAAAAGAGACATGGTGATTCAGGAGATGAGAAAAGAAGAAGGCCACAACAGACTCCAAAAAGCAGTCCAGCAGAGCCAGCAAGGGCAATGGACAACGTGGGAGAATTCACTCCAAAGAAGTCTCACCTGGAATGACATTTGGCACATGGCCCCTCTCAGGATCAGCTTCATTCTCAGATCTGCATATGACCTTCTGCCCTCAAATGCAAACCTGGTGAAGTGGGGAAAAACAGACGATCCTGCATGCCCCCTCTACCATGAAAAACAAACAGTGGAGCATGTCCTAAGCTCATGTAAAGTAGCCCTGGCTCAAGGAAGGTACACATGGAGGCACATCCAAGTGCTTAAAGAGATTGTACAAGTAGTCTGGGCTAGTACCAACACCACAAAAAGGAAAATCAGGACTCCAAAAGCACCCGCAACATTCTTCAAGGCAGCAGGTAGCAAATCATGGCCAAGAACAACAGTGCCACTCGGAACATTCAGGCAGGGTCTCCTGGACGGGGCAAATAACTGGGAGTGCAATGCAGACCTCCCAGAATGGAAGTGCCACCCAGAGATTATCAGCAAGAGTGGCATGAGACCAGACATAGTAGTCCACTCTCAGTCAACCAAGCAGCTGATCATGATCGAACTCACGGTGCCATATGAGAACAGAATGGAGGCATCTCAGATCTGCAAGACTGAAAAGTATGCTGATCTGGCGAACAGCCTGAGGAGAGAAGGCTATCAGGTCAAAGTCCTCACTGCAGAAATTGGAACTAGGGGGGTTGTAGGAACGTCTGCATACAGCCTCATGACACAGCTCTCAGTTGCAGGGAGGGAAAAACCCAGAGCCCTGAAAGCAATGGCAGAAGCGGCAGAGAGGTGTTCAAGCTGGATCTGGTCAAGGAGGAACAAATGTGAACTTCATAAGGCTTAACTTTTCTACAAGTATCAGGTGTCTTAGTGGCTCAGTGGTTAGAGTGCGTGTCATTAAGTGGAAAATGAGCATGTCCAGAGGGTCATGGGTTCGAATCCCAGCTGGCTCGTCCCAAGATGGGTAAAAAAGGGGCAGCAGAGGGACATCTGGAGTCATGAACCGGGTGTGGCCAAACCCACCTAGAGTGTCAGGAGATAAGGGCCGAAACACTTGCTTGAAGGGGGCTTCTCTTCTGAGGACTCTCTGCTGCCACGCTCTCCACGTGTCTCTTTCTACCGATGCATGGGTTAACCATTGACTTCTTGGAATAGGCCGGAGGACGTCCGGGACAGACCAGAGGACACTGGGAAAGACCAGAACCAAGGGGTCTGTGGGCTGGCTCCCCTCGTTGCCTTCAACATGTGGCTACTAAGTACAAAACGAAAAGATGCTCCCAAGATTCACCAAAAGGGGGAGAGAATGATGAATCCATCGCTGCTCAACCAATCACGACCGCGAATCCCAAACGGACTATGAACATGGACCAAATGGAATATCCATGTGTCTGTCGAAAGCGTTTCGCTACCACCCGTGTCATGAAGATCCACAGAACAAAGATGGGATGTGTGAAGACTCATCTGAATGAGCAGCAGCGCACTGCATCAGCAGATAAGACGTCGGAAGACCAAGGCCACGATTTAAACCACAGTGCCAAGGACATTCACGCTGTTGGTTCGGATGAGGAATTTGCACAGGCCCTCGATGCCAGGCGCCTGAAACTCAACCTGCCACGAGCAAACGAAACTGAAGAATATGAGAAACTGGATGCAAAAATCGTCCAAAGACTCAATGCACTGATAGGAAAAGCACCCTGGAACACAAACTGGCCACATATGGGGACATTGTGTATGCCACATGTAGAGACGCCCATGGAGCAAAACTACCCAAAGAGAAAACACCTCCAAAGAAATCCAGACGCCAAGAAGAGATGGACAAGATCAGGGTCCAAAAGAAAAACCTCAAGAAACAAATGAAGACCGCACTGCCAGCTGAAAAACAAGGCTTGGAAAAACTCTGGAAAGACGTGAAAGCAAAACACAGCGCCCTCAGCAAAGCGGAATCTGTGAGGGAGAGGAAGAGCACAAAGAAGAAGACACAAGCGCGCTTCTTCAGAGACACCTTCCAGTTTGCCAGAACACCGTTTGAGCAGCCAAAATCTGGGACCCTAAGTGTGGACAAAGGAGTTCTTGAGCAGCATCTGAGGAAAACATACTCTGACTCATAGAGCAAAGCACCACTCGGCATTCAAGGTCTGGTGTGGCCAACCAACCCTGAGGAACAGTTCAATGACAAGCCTCCAACGTTGGCGGAAATCAAGAAGATGGTCGACAAAGCCAGAGCCAAATCATCACCAGGGCTAAACGAAATACCTTACCAGCTGTACAAGAAATGTCCCAAGATGCTGACGTGGCTCCATAGGCTGCTGCGATCAGCTTCGAAAAACCAGAAGATCAGCGGCCAGTGGATGACGGCAGATGGTGTGTACATCCCAAAGAGCAAAACTCAAGTGACATCAGCCAGTTCAAGCCAATATCACTACTGAACGTCGAAGGGAAGATCTTCTTCTCTGTCATGGCAGCAAGGCTGACCAAGTACCTCATGGAAAATAAGTACTTGGATGTGTCAGTCCAGAAAGGTGGCATCCCAGGTGTGGTTGGCTGTGTAGAAGACGTGAAAATGATCTGGGACGCAATCCAAAGAGCAAACACAGAAAAGAGAGACCTGGACGTAGTGTGGCTTGATCTGGCAAACGCATATGGATCTGTACCCCATGGGATGATACAGTTGGCTCTTGAGATGTACCATGTGCCAAAGAACATCCGCAACATGCTCAAGAAGTACTTCAAGGGCTTCTCAATGTGATTCTCTACCAAGGAGTACACAACAGATTGGATCAACTTGGAAGTGGGCATTGCAATGGGCTATGCAATTTCCCCAGTACTGTTCGTGTTGGCAATGCAAGTCATCTTGAAAGCAGCAACAAGCAACGCAAGACAAACAGACCTTGGCGATGGATACAAGATGCCCCCTCAAGGCCTTCATGGACACTTTAGGGATTTCATCGAGAGAAGACGAGACACGTCATGTGCTGGAGAGGCTGGACGACATAGTTGCCTCATCCAGAATGAAGTTCAAGCCAAAGAAATCAAAGAGTCTCTCACAGAGGAAAGGAAAAGTGGCCGAATCTGTGGTCTTCCGTGTTGACAACTAGGCCATTCCAACAGTCACAGAAGAGCCAGTCAAGAGGCTTGGAAGATGGTACGCTGAAAGACACACAAAGAGCAAAAGAAACCAAACAGATGTTGGAAGAAGGCTTGGAGACCATTGACCAGTGTGGGCTCCCTGGCAAGTACAAGGTGTGGTGTCTGCAGTTCATGTTGATACCAAAGCTCCTATGGCCTCTGATGATATACGACATCTGCACCAGCATAGTGGAGGCAATGGAAGCCAAAATCAACAAGTACACAAGGAAATGGCTTGGTGTCCCACCCAGTCTGACTGACTTAGCGCTGTACTATCGCCAAGCAAAGCTGAAACTACCACTGAAATCCATCCTGGAGGAATACAAAGCAGGGAAGATCAAACTTCAAAGCATGCTGGAGGACTCAGGAGACAAGGTGGTAGAAGCAATCAAGCCCCAGCTGAAGACAGGCAAAAAATGGAAAGTTCAAGAGGTGATAGATTCTGCAAAAGAAAGTCTCAAGATCAGAGAAATAACAGAACACACACAGACCAACAGACAAGGACTGTGGGTGACCAAAACTGAACGGTGGTCAAAGGCAAAGGAAAGGCGAAAAGAGACATGATGATTCAGGAGATGAGAAAAGAAGAAGACCAAAAAAGACTCCAAAAAGCAGTCCAGCAGAGCCAGCAAGGGCAATGGACAACTTGGGAGAATTCACTCCAAAGAAGTCTGACTTGGAATGACATTTGGCACATGGCCCCAATGGCAGCCAATCTTACAATATGGGGCTGAAATTAGTCTCACTTGGAATGACATTTGGCACATGGCCCCAATGGCAGCCAATCTTACAATATGGGGCTGAAATGTGGGCTCTCGAGAAAAATGTCGAAATGGAGAATGTTCATTTGTATGCAATGAAAAGATTTTTGAATGTAGACAATCGAACACCAAATGATTAATTTATGGTGAACTCGGAAGGTATCCAATTTATATCAATTCTGTTTTTAGATGTATTAAGTATTGGCTGAACATAACCAGAATGGAGAAAGTAAGATACCATTCAAAGCTTATAAGACATTGCGACAGCTGGATGGTAATGGCAAGAAGACATGGCTACCAATGTTCGTCAGTGCTTAAATTCTTATGGCTTTGCTTATGTTTGGACAACCAGGCGTTGAAAGTATATCGGAGATTTTTTAAATGTTTTAAACAAAGAATGATCGATTGCAGATGGCAGGACATGGCGTGCCATATCTATAGCATGACAGATTTGCACAATACAGACTCTTTAAAAACAGCACATGTGATGAACCATACATTGACATGAATATAAATAGTATGTTAGAGTGCATTGAGTAAGTTTAGATTTGGTGTCTCTGACATTGCTTGCCATCGGTTTAGATACAGTGTTCTGAAAGATAAGGAATTGATGTGTCCGCTTGTGTAATCAGGCAAAAGAAGATGAAATACATTTTTTACTTTGCTGTCCTACACTCATTGACCTTAGAGTTAAATTTGGTTAAGGCTAAGTATTATTGGACCCCTGTAGTTTAGAGTCAACTTGTTGTTAGCAACAGAAATGAAAATGACCTTTTCGATCTTGCTATGTACATATATGAAGCTCAAAGCGAATATGAAGTCTATTCATATAATGTGCGTAGTGCATATACGTGTAATAGCTTTTTCTTTCCATTTCTTACTGAAATGTTCTTGTATGTTGTAGTAACGGTGTCACCCCTTCTAGGCTATGGCCTTTATCTGAATAAAGCATTCGCATTCGCACATTTGGCACATGCCCCCTCAGATCAGCTTCATTCTCAGATCTGCATATGACCTTCTGCCCTCAAATGCAAACCTGGTGAAGTGGGAAAAACAGACGATCCTGCATAGCCCCTCTGCCTTGAAAAACAAACAGTGGAGCATGTCTAAGCTCATTAAATACCCTGCTCAAGAAGGTACACATGGAGGCACATCCAATGCTCAAAGAGATTGTACAAGTATCTGGCTAGTACCAACACCACAAAAGGAAAACAGGACTCCAAAAGCACCCGCAACATTCTTCACGACAGGAGTAGCAAATCATGGCCAAGAACACATGTGCCACTCGGAATATGCAGGCAGGTCTGCTGGACGGGCAGATGACTGGAGGCACTGCAGACCTTGCAGAAATGGAAGAGTGACCTAGAGATCATCACAAGAGTGGCATGAGACTGACATAGTAGTCCACTCTAGTCAACCAAGCAGCTGATCATGATCGAGCTCACGGTGCCATATGAAACAAATGGAGCAGCTCAAATCTACAAGACTGAAAAGTATGCTGATCTGCGAACAGCCTGAGGAGAGAAGGCTATCAGGTCAAAGTCCTCACTGCAGAAATTGGACTTGGGGGTTGTAGAAACGTCTGCATACAGCCTCATGACACAGCTCTCAGTTGCAGGAGGAAAAACCCAGAGCCCTGAAAGCAATGGCAAGAAGCGCAAGAGTGTTCAAGCTGGATCTGGTCAAGGAGAACAAAAGTGAACTTCAAAGGCTTAACTTTCCTACAAATAATCAGTGTCCTAATGGCTCAGTGGTTAGAGTGCGAGTCATTAAGTGAAAATGAGCATGTCCAGAGCGTCATGGTTTCAATCCCAGCCTGGCTCGTCCCAAGATGGGGAAAAGGGGCAGCAGAGGGACATCCGGAGTCATGAACCAGATGTGGCCCAACCCCCTTAGAGTATCAGGAGATAAGGGCCGAAACACTTGCTTGAAGGGGGCTTCTCTTCTGAGGACTCTCTGCTGCCACGCTCTCCACGAGTTTCTTTCTACTGTAGCTTGTTATGTAGGACACAGTTGAAATCTCCAAGGATTACAAGATAACTGTCTACAAAATCAGACAAAAGTTCAGTCATATTTTTAAAAAAGTAATGATTTATACGCTTGATTTATTTGAAAGTTTTGTTTTTCATTGTATACAAATAACTAATATTCTTTCTTTTTGACATGACTAACCTCACCCAGAAAAAGTGCAATCAAGTAGAGCTTGCCTCTGCCTCTGTTTGTACCGTCATTGTAGAATGTCTTACCTCCCTATTCCTTTTTTCCATGATGCAATTTCAGTTTTAGTCACGTGGCATTCTTGTAAACAAATAGCATCATATTGTTTACTTGTAAAAAGTCTAGAGTAAATTCCTTTCAAGTTTGTTTTTCAATCCTCTTGCCAGCACAGAAACATGTTATATATAATCACAAGACATTCTCACAATCTATAGATTAAAAGCCAGGTCGTCATCCAAAGATATCCAAATGCCTGTGGCACAGTCGTCATTTGTATGTACGAGCCCAGAACTTCCCTTCTTGAATTTTTCCTGTTCTGTCTCTTGGGCTGTAATGCTGTAATGTAATGTAATGTAATGTAAAACGATATTTATAGAGCGCTTTACCTCGCAACAGCCCAAAGCGCATATTACAGAAAAACATGATAAAATTCTAATTCTAATTCAAAGCGCGCACGCACGCACCACGCACAGACACACACACACACACACACACACACACACAGACACACACACCACACAGACACAGACACAGACACAACACACACACACACACACACACACACACACACACACACACACACACACACACACACACACACCACACACACACACACACACACTGTGGTCTCGACTGGCTGCGCTTTAGAGTCTCGGATCTGGTACGAAGAAAACAGCATTGCTTGGTGGGCAGTCGTGCAACTTTTTTTTATCCCTTCGCCTGACTTGTCCCGGTTGGTCTTCAAACCGGCTGCTTACTCACCGAGTTCGGGTGTTTCGGTGAAAGATGTTGAGAGTTCTGTTTTATGCTCTCTCTGTCCAGTTTCTTGCAAAGAGAATCCCCCGCCTGTGACCCGTTTCTTTGCATTCCCTGCAAACCACATCATTAGGACACTCAAAAAAGTGATGATTAATCATCACACACGGGGTCAAGTACCTGTTTTCTGAGCTGCTTTTGTTCTTTGTGGTATGTTTTTGCAGTGAAAATGCTTATTTTTAGGGGTCTTGTCCAGTGGGGTGGTGGGAACAGTGACAAAAACAAATCTGTGACCAGTCAGGATCTTGTCAGCTTATTGTCAGTCTCTTGCTCTCTCCATTTTCACTGCAGAACTGAACTCACATCCCACTTTAGTGAAGGTGCATTCCGAATTGGCAATAGAGATATTATCTATTCATACTTAATAGTGGCTTTTTCGTCATGTGTATCTCATCGCAGAATGATAAGGATTTTCATGTTGAATACTTGTGTTTCTTAACCATAGACCCTTTACCAGTACACGAGTCCGTGCCTCCTTGAGTGCAGGGTAGATCCATCAGAGCCTCTTATTTTGTGACCCTAAAATGGGGCCCTGGCCCAATGTTCTCTCCATGGCAAAGTATATTTCTAAGATGTCGGAACAATATCTGGTTTTGCTTCAGAAAAACCGGTTTATTATCGAGAAATCGGCCATGGTATATACTGTGCTGTTGAAGGTTCAAAAGCAAAATCGAAGTAAGTCAAGACAACTGAAGCAAACGCAGCTGGCTAAGTTGAAAATCGCTCAGCTCAGCACAATTGGTCCATCCACAGAGCCTTAAACTCGCATCTGCATGCCATGGAGTCCTCACCAAATCCTAAATAATCTGTCATATGTGAAAGCAAAGATCTGAATGTAAATAATGTACTGTTACTGAATATTAGGCAGAAAAAGAAAAATTCCAATTCTGTATTGAAATTGTAAATGGCGCAAGGTCTGTGTGGCCAACCAACCCTGAGGAACAGTCAATGACAAGCCTCCAACGTTGGCGAAATCAAGAAGATGGTCGACAAAGCCAGAGCCAAATCATCACCAGGGCTAAACGAAATACCTTACCAGCTGTACAAGAAATGTCCCAAGATGCTGACGTGGCTCCATAGGCTGCTGCGATCAGCTTCGAAAAAACCAGAAGATCAGCGGCCAGTGGATGACGGCAGATGGTGTGTACATCCCCAAAGAGCAAAATCCAATGACATCAGCCAGTTCAAGCCAATATCACTACTGAACGTCGAAGGGAAGATCTTCTTCTCTGTCATGGCAGCAAGGCTGACCAAGTACCTCATGAAAATAAGTACTTGGATGTGTCAGTCCAGAAAGGTGGCATCCCAGGTGTGGTTGCTGTGTAGAAGACGTGAAAATGATCTGGGACGCATCCAAAGAGCAAACACAGAAAAGAGAGACCTGGACGTAGTGTGGCTTGATCTGGCAAACGCATATGGATCTGTACCCCATGGGATGATACAGTTGGCTCTTGAGATGTACCATGTGCCAAAGAACATCCGCAACATGCTCAAGAAGTACTTCAAGGGCTTCTCAATGTGATTCTCTACCAAGGAGTACACAACAGATTGGATCAACTTGGAAGTGGGCATTGCAATGGGCTATGCAATTTCCCCAGTACTGTTCGTGTTGCAATGCAAGTCATCTTGAAAGCAGCAACAAGCAACGCAAGACAAACAGACCTTGGCGATGGATACAAGATGCCCCCTCAAGGCCTTCATGGACACTTTAGGGATTTCATCGAGAGAAGACGAGACACGTCATGTGCTGGAGAGGCTGGACGACATAGTTGCCTCATCCAGAATGAAGTTCAAGCCAAAGAAATCAAATGAGTCTCTCACAGAGGAAAGGAAAAGTGGCCGAATCTGTGGTCTTCCGTGTTGACAACTAGGCCATTCCAACAGTCACAGAAGAGCCAGTCAAGAGGCTTGAAGATGGTACGCTGAAAGACACACAAAGAGCAAAGAAACCAAACAGATGTTGGAAGAAGGCTTGGAGACCATTGACCAGTGTGGGCTCCCTGGCAGTAACAAGGTGTGGTGTCTGCAGTTCATGTTGATACCAAAGCTCCATGGCCTCTGATGATATACGACATCTGCACCAGCATAGTGGAGGCAATGGAAGCCAAAATCAACAAGTACACAAGGAAATGGCTTGGTGTCCCACCCAGTCTGACTGACTTAGCGCTGTACTATCGCCAAGCAAAGCTGAAACTACCACTGAAATCCATCCTGGAGGAATACAAAGCAGGAAGATCAAACTTCAAAGCATGCTGGAGGACTCAGGAGACAAGGTGGTAGAAGCAATCAAGCCCCAGCTGAAGACAGGCAAAAAATGAAAGTTCAAGAGGTTGATAGATTCTGCAAAAGAAAGTTCTCAAGATCAGAGAAATAACAGAACACAACACAGACCAACAGACAAGGACTGTGGTGACCAAAACTGAACGGTGGTCAAAGGCAAAGGAAAAGGCGAAAAGAGACATGATGATTCAGGAGATGAGAAAAGAAGAAGACCAAAAAGACTCCAAAAAGCAGTCCAGCAGAGCCAGCAAGGGCAATGGACAACTTGGGAATTCACCTCCAAAGAAGTCTGACTTGGAATGACATTTGCACATGGCCCCAATGGCAGCCAATCTTACAAATGGGGCTGAAATATAGTCTCATCTTGGAATGACATTTGGCACATGGCCCCAATGGCAGCCAATCTTACAATATGGGGCTGAAATGTGGGCTCTCGAGAAAAATGTCGAAATGGAGAATGTTCATTTGTATGCACATGAAAAGATTTTTGAATGTAGCAATCGAACACCAAATGATTAATTTATGGTGAACTCGGAAGGTATCCAATTTATATCAATCTTTTTTAGATGTATTAAGTATTGGCTGAACATAACCAGAATGGAGGAAAGTAAGATACCATTCAAAGCTTATAAGACATTGCGACAGCTGGATGTAATGCAAGAAGACATGGCTACCAATGTTCGTCAGTGCTTAAATCTTATGGCTTTGCTTATGTTTGGGACAACCAGGCGTTGAAAGTATATCGATTTTAAATGTTTTAAACAAAGAATGATCGATTGCAGATGGCAGGACTGCGTGACCATATCTATAAGCAGTACAGATTTGCACAATACAGACTCTTAAAAACAGCACATGGTTGAACCATACATGAACATGAATTAAATAGGATTAAGAGTGCTTTGAGTAAGTTTAGATTGGATGTCCTCTGACATTGCTTGCCATCGGTTTAGATACTGTGTCTGAAGATAAGGAATGGATGGTGCTTGTGTCAATCAGCAAAGAAATGAAATACATTTTTATCAATGCTGTCCTACACTCTTGACCTTAGAGTTAAATTTGTTAAGGCTAAGTTTTTTGGGACCCCGTAGATTATAGGGATCAAATGTTGTTACAACAAGAAATGAAAATGACCTTTCGATCTTGCTATGTACATAATGAAGCTCAAAAGCGACTTTGAAGACATTCATAATAATTGCGTAGTTGCATTACTGTAATAGCTTTTTCTTTCCATTTTCTTACTGAGAATTGTTCTGTATGTTGTAGACGTTGTCACCCTTCAGTTGGATGGCCTTTATCAGAATAAAGCATTCGCATTCGCACATTGGCACATGGCCATCTCAGATCAGCTTTCTATTCTCATCTGCATATGACCTTCTGCCCTCTAAATGCAAACCTGGTGAAGTGGGCAAAAACAGACGTTTCCTGCATGCCCCCTCTGCCTTAAAAAACCCAAACAGTGGCGCATGTCAAGCTCATGTAAATAGCCCTGGACTCAATGAAGGTACACATGGAGTCACATCCAAGTTTTCTAAAGATATTGTACAAGTAGTTTGGGCTAGTACGTCACACCTAAAAGGAAAATGGGACTCCAAATAGCAACCCAACATTCTTCACGGACAGGAGGTCAAACATGCCAGAACAACAGTGCCACTCGGAATATCAGGCATGTCCTCTGAACGGGCAAGTGACTGGGAGGGCACTGCATGCCCCTTGCAGAATGGAAGAGTGACTAGAGATCATCAGCAAGATGGCATGAGACCTGACATAGAAAGTCCACTCTCAGTCAACCAAGCAGCTGATCATGACGAGCTACGGTCCTATGAAAACAGAATGAGGCAGCTCAAATCTACAAGACTGAAAAATGTCTGATCATGGCGAACAGCCTGAGAGAGAAAGGCTACTCAGGTCAAAGTCCTCACTGCAGAAATTGGAGCTTGGGGGTTGAGGAACGTCTGCATACAGCCTCAGACATGCTCTCAGTTGCAGGGAGGAAAACCAGCCAGAGCATGGCAGAAGTGGCAGACGACAGGTGTTCAACTGGATCTGGTCAAGGAGGAACCAAAAAGTGAAAGTTCATTATAGGCGAGAACTTTCGCACAATCAGGTGTCCTAATGGCTCAGTGGTTAGAGTGCGATCATTAATGGAAAATGAGCATGTCCAGGCGTCATGGGTTTCATCCCAGCCACTGGACGCTCCCAAGATGGGGAAAAGGTGCAAGAGGACATCCGGAGTCATGAACCAGATGTGGCCAACCCTTAGAAGTATCAGGAGTTTAAGGCGAAACATTGCTTGAAGGGGCTTCTAATCTGAGCTCTCTGCTGCCACGTCATCCACGAGTTTCTTTCTCACTGTGGATGTTAGTAGGACAAGGTGAAACTCCAAGGATTACAAGATAACTGTTACAAAATCAGACAAAGTTCAGTCATATTTTTAAAAAGTAATGATTTATCGCTGATTTATTGAAAGTTTTGTTTTTCATTGTATACAGAAATAACTAATATTCTTCTTTTGACATACTAACCTCACCCAGAAAAAGTGCAATCAAGTAGAAGCTTGCCATGCCTCTGTTTTACCGTCATGTAGAATGTCTTACTTTCCCTATTTTTTTTCCATGATGCAATTTCAGTTATAGTCCGTGCATTTTGTAAACAAATAGCATCAATTGTTTACTGTAAAAAGTCCTAAGTAATTCCTTTCAAGTTTGTTTTTCATCCTCTTGCCACCAGAAACATTTATATTAATCACAAGACATTCTCACAATCTATTGATTAAAAGCCAGGTCGTCATCCAAAGATTATCCAAATGCTGTGGCACTCGTCATTTGTATGTACGACCCGAGACTTCCTTTGAATTTTCCTGTTCTTCTCTTGGGCTGTAATGCTGTAATGTAATGTAATAATGTATAAACGATATTTATAGAGCGCTTTATCGCAACAGCCCAAAGGCTCATTCAGAAAAACATGATATAAATTATAATTCTAATTCAAAGCGCGCACGCACTGCACGCCACGCACACACAACACACACACACCCACACACCAACACACACACACACAACACAGACACAGCACACACACGACACACACACACACACACACCACACACACACACACACACACCACACACACACACCCACACAAAACACACACACACACACCACACACACACTGTGGTCTCGACTGGCTGCGCTTAGAGTCACGCGAATCTGGTACACAAAAACAGCATTGCTTGGTGGGGTCTGCAACTTTTTTTATCCTCGTTCGCATGAACTTGTCCCGGTTGGGTCTCAAACGCTGCTTACTCACCGAGTTCGGTGTTCGGTGAAAATGTTGAGAGTTCTGTTTTTGCTCCTCTGTCCAGTTTTGATTAAAGAGAATCCCCTGCCTGTGACCCGTTTCTTTGCATATCCCTGCCAGACCACATCATTAGGACACTCAAAAAAGTGATGATTAATATCACTCAACAGGGTCAAGTACCTTTACTGGCAGCCTTTTGTTCTTGTGGTTTGTTTTTTGCAGTGAAAATGCTTATTTTTTAGGGTCTTGTCCAGTGGGGTGGTGGGAACAGTGACAAAAACAAATCTGTGACCAGTCAGGAATCTTGTCAGCTTATTGTCAGTCTCTTGCTCTCTCCATTTTCACTGCAGAAAATGAACTCACATCCCACTTTAGTGAAGGTGCATTCCGAATTGGCAATAGAGATATTATCTATTCATACTTTAATAGTGGGCTTTTCGTCATGTGTATCTCATCGCGAATGAAAGGATTTTCATGTTGATACTTGTGTTTCTTAACCATAGACCCTTTACCAGTACACGAGTCCGTGCCTCCTTGAGTGCAGGGTAGATCCATCAGAGCCTCTTATTTTGTGACCCTAAAATGGGGCCCTGGCCAATGTTCTCTCCATGGCAAAGTATATTTCTAAGATGGTCGGAACAATATCTGGTTTTGCTTCAGAAAAACCGGGTTTATTATCGAGAAATCGGCCATGGTATTACTGTGCTGTTGAAGGTTCAAAAGCCAAAATCGAAGTAAGTCAAGACACTGAAGCAAACGGCAGTGCTAAGTTGAAAAATCGCTCAGCTCAGCACAATTTGGTCCATCCACAGAGCCTTAAACTCGCATCTGCATGCCATGGGAGTCGCTCACCAAATCCTAAATAATCTTGTCAATATGTGAAAGCAAAGACTGAAATGTAAATAATGTACTGATTACTGAATATTAGAGAAAGGAAAAATTCCAATTCTGTATTGAAATTGCAAATGGCGCAAACGTTAATTTGGTTAACGTTATGGCAGGCTGAACAACCTGAAACATCAAATTTCTTGAACAAGCCAGAATTTGATGCTTGAATTGGTTTGAAAAGTGTTGAGTGATTATGACTCGACGTAATGAGGAAGACCTCGAAAACGACCAGAGATGCGATAAAGCTGCCAAACGTGCAGTTAGGAATGGACGACGATGCAACTACAGCAGTGTTTGCTATGCGCATCTGCATTAATTACTTTCGTGTTAGCAAGCCTGCTGGGCCTTTTGGTTCATTATCTTCTTTCATTCTTTTCCAGAGTTTGTTTGAGGAGACAGGAGCCCTCAGGTAAATTACTTATCTTTCTCTTTAGTAGTATCGGATAACCTATTACTTCAGTTGTTCTCTGGGTGAATCCTTGTGCGACATGACAATGACAAAGGTGACCCTGCCTTTATGCGTGAGAGTGGCAGAACACGTGCCTATACCTTACTTGAAAATAAATTAGGGTTTTGTTAACCACTCCAAGAATGGAATCCCTAGCGTCACCGCTTCATATGTGAATGCATCCTGCAAACGCTAAAGCGCTTATCTAAACAGAAGTGGGCAGATCTGACTAGCCTGATTTATTTCTAGAATATCCTTTGGAGATTCTGCCTTATATTATCAAGCCTTTTTCATCCAGATTTTTCGGATACTCGCCATTTTTTCTTTTATCTCTTGAATATATCTTCACGGTTAGTGTCTTTCTCGTACATGATAGTATGGCCTGATAGATTCTAGCTGGCTATTTTCCTCTGCTGAGCATGAAGTTAGATACCTGTCAGGGTCTGTTGACCCAGGAGTCTTCTTACTTAGTCCGTTCTTCGTCCAGCACACAACTACAATACAATAGAGCTTTTCATCTTGAGGATGCTATCAAGGATGACAAGTTCATTCCTCTGGCTTTTGACCATCGCTTTAAGATCTGATTTTTTTCATCAGCAGTGAATGGTCCACAAGCCAGTGAGTGCATGCAGTACAACCAGAAGCCAGCCCTTTCAAGCCCTTGCAGTAGGTCAGGGCATTACTACCTCTGTTACTATCTGTCTCTGTCACCACTGGACCGATATTGCATAGGAAATGTTCATGACAGGCCATTGTTGCTATCTCTTTGGTGTATAGGCAGAGCTAGCCAAATGGTCGGGTTTGAAGTAGAGATGACAAGCATGCTCGAAACATCGACCATTGCAAAAAAGGGAGAATGGAAAAAAAAAACATTCCATTTACACTGGTAATGAAATCTTACACTTCAAATGAACCAAGACGTTAGAAATTCTTCTGTAAGCTATTCGATTAACATGTTCTTGAGACTCTCACACACTGAAAGTCTGCAGTAGACAGCAAACTCATTAGAGCCAACAGTACTCTGTCTGTCTGTCTGTTCCTGCCCGTCTGTCTGTAAGACTCTCTCTCATCTCTCACTCTCCTCTCTCCTCTCTGCTCTCTCTGCTCTCACTCTCTAGAGTCTCTCTCATTTGCTCATCCTCCTCTGCAGCATTGACTAGAAGAACTAGACGATTTAGACCTGTATCATATCGCAATGCACAATTTGACATTTCTTATATCTGCCCCTTGCTTGGGCTGACTTGTCATCAAATATGTATTACCATCAATATTCATCATCAATCATTTGTTTTTAAGTTTTGAAACTTTTTAACCGCCCAAAAGTTTAAAATGTAAACGGCTTCTTAACATATCTTATAAATTCATTGCTCTTATGTCTTAGATTGAAGAAAAGATGGGGAGATAAGCATTCATATCTGCAGTTGGAGATAATCTGCCTAAAGAAAAGGGTTTCAAATCAACTTTGCTATAGAATATTAGTTACGAAAAGCTTAGTCTGTTTTGGTAGGCACCCAGGGTCTGACCATACATAGGTCATACTGCTAAGTCGTAGCGACGAGACCCACTTCTTCAATTCGCTCATCTAGTTTTTAATTCATTACATCACTTAAAATCTTACGCACAGTGTGGTTTCAAACCTAGCAGATGTGGTTGTAGCGTCATGGACTAGTTCACACGCATGTGACGTCCTTGATGAAACTGAAACTGATATGATACAATATTTAAGAAACATGGACACGAGTCCCAACTAATGTAATTTAGTCAAAAAGAAAAGGACCTTATAGAGTACTACATCTATATAAATGCTGATTTTTCTTCAGCATTCTGGTTGAACTAGAGCAGTTCATAAAGGAAATGTACTGAAATCATGAAAGTGAAAAATACTTGCATCACTTAAGAGATCAAACAAGTAGATTTTGAGAGAATGGTTTTCTTACATTGGTGTACTGATACCTTAGATACCTAATTTAAAAGAATTCGCTCCAAAGCCGAGGCCAACAAGCTTATGCCTCTGTACTGCGCAAGATAACAACTTCAAAAGAAAAGTTCCGTCTGATGCCCATATTATGACAGGTAAAGGGACTCCATCCCGCCTTTTTGTTTACTCTTTGATCATTTAATATTTGTTACTGATAATGACTTGACATCAGTTCAGGTGTCTTTTCAGCAGTGGGGGTGTCTGCACAGTCTAGTGTAGGTTGCCTGCCAGCAGAATGGTTTCTGGATCCGCCAATTTTATTTGTACTTGTCACAACATTTGTGCTAGCCCCTTGGTGACCACAAACCAAAAACACAGACCTTGTCCTGTCGTATTTCCTATCCGCACGGGGTAAATCATGCTGAAAGGAGAAAACATTCAAATTCTGTGACATTGAGAAGGATCACATGCAACAGTTTCTGGGTTAGTCAAACGAGACAGATGCTCGGGTAGTGCTTAATCATAAAAGAAGACAGATCAATAATAGGTCAACTACAAATAAGCAGGGCAATTAGCGAGATAACTTTCAAGGTCTACCCAGAAGGGTTTACACATGTCTGCTATGTTTTCTTTCCTGGGAAGTGTGCAGCTGTTCACCATAACCAGGATAAAGAACAAAGAAAAGGGCCTTTAGGCCCTTAGTAGGATATGCGTAACACTAGGATGCATCCTGCATGAGAGAAATCGAAAGAATGAAGGGGAAAAGCTGGAGAATTAATATTGACTGAAAGACACGGGAAGCGACAAACGTAGTGCCAGCTGGCACTTTCAGGTAGCAAGCCCGGCTTTGTGATGTGAGCGTGGATGTCAGCTAAGTGCTCGGTTCCTAACGAAGGTACGCGTTATAAAGTATTCTTGATCATAATAATGGAAAAAGTACAATAAATAATGATAATAGAATAATAATAATCAAGAATAATAAAATAATAATAATAAATAATAATAACTAATAATAATAATAATAGTTAATAATAATAATGATAATAACAACAACAACAACAACAACAACATCAACATTAATAATAATAATAATATATAATAAAATATAAATAATAATAATAATAATAAATAAAATAATAAGTAATAATGATAACAACACTCAGAAATGGATATTAACGCTTGGATGACTGAAGCCATGTACTTCACAGTTGCAAAGTATCAACAATATGCACACATTTTCCACGCCAACAAAGTCTGAACACATTTTGACTGTATAAAGCTACTTTCAACTCATATAATAGATGTAAATCTCTTAATTTCGAGATAAGTTTCTTTCTGACTACCTGCAAAACCCCAGTCTTAGATACCTTTATCTAAAAGAGACAATATGATTAGCATCTGATGTAAGAATATTAGTAAGAGCACCAATGCTAATGCTTTAGTGGCTGATATGACAATAACTTGTCAAAATTTGCATCTCTGAGTTAGTAGCGCAATCCAAGACAATGGACTGTAGGGGCTACATTTGCAGAAGGACCGCTGCCTACGAATTCCTTTATTGCCCTGAATATTTTCTACAAGTCCTCATGACCTTTTCACGGTTCAGTATTATTCAAACCAAAAACTGTACTTTTGGAATTTGAAAATGCGTCATTTTAATCAATTGCGCCAGCTTATGCGCTTCCCAAATAGTACCCACGCACCAACAGCAAACAACTATGAATCCCTGGTACATGTTTACACCATAATGCCCGTAACCATAAAATCAATAAGTGACTGTTAGTGGATCAAACATAACCATTTATTTTTCCTTTCTACTCTCCTCCATTTCTGCCTCTAATAGCCAGACATTTGGGGGGGAAGGGGGGAATTCTAATGATCCGATTTTATATATATATAATTAATTATATAAATATATTATATATATATTATATACATAATTGATAATATATATTATATATATATATTTTATATATATATATAAATAAAATATACTAATTTGATACTAAAACAAGTTGAACGTCTTTTTACCCACAGGACAACTTTAATATTCAAGCTTTCGCCACGAGCCTTCTTCATGAATAAAACACTTCATAAAAGGTCCAATTCTTAGGATGTAACTCCTCACAGTGCACGAACAATCTGATTTAAAGCAAACGACACACACACACACACACACACCACACCACACACACCACACACACACACCACACACCACACCACACACAAGCACTCCACATAGCACAGTTCTTCTGCGTCATTCAGTTGGGAAGACTTGGGACCACACAGTCGAGTTTTCATCCACTTAATAGGCTGCATTTTTTGATGAGTTTGCTCAAATTTCATGACCACCTGCAGATGTCTGTATCCTCGGGCCTGGTTGATGCCGGATATAATGAAAGGAAGCGTAGAGTACAAGCCCTCTGGCAATAGTCTCAGACCGAAATGGAAATCCGTATTATCTCTAAAACCGTTCATTCTCATCGAAACAACATTAAAAAAAAAGTACTCAAAGTCTGTGGCCCGTTCATGCCCTATCTCATGGTGACCTCAGTTTCGATGTCCTCTCCAAATCTGTGGCCTTGGTTTGGTTCCAGTCGGGGTTACCGGTATCGGCGAGTCCATGGGGGCTGTCGTTGACGACGTGGTGGCGCCCTCCGAGGGAGAGCTCACCACGCCTCCGCGACTAAGCAATTGATGTCGTCAGTAGGGGGCTTAGTAGGTGGTGTCCTGCGTATGTTAGATCAGAACAGGCGCCAAGGTTAACGTCGCGACTTCCCGCTGGGAGGTCGAGGTTCGAATTCCATCAAAGTCAGTGGGTTTTTTTCTGCCCCGACCGGGGGTTCGCTTTCCCAGATGAGTTTGCTGCGGACTCAGTTGGGAAGACTGGGACCAACAGTCGAGTTTCATCCACTTAATGGATGCATTTCTGAGAGTGTTTGCTCAAATTTTATGACCAACACTGCAGGTTGCTGTATCTCTCGGGCCTGGTTGACGCCGGATATATTATTGTAAAGGAAGCGTTAGGTACAGCCCTGTCATGTAATTCAGACCGAAATGAAATCCGTAGCATCATCAATCATCCTCATTCTCTCGATCAACATTAAAAAAATGTATCAAATTCTGTGGCCCTTCATGCCTTATCATGGACTCAGTTTCGAAGTCCTCTCCTATCTGTGGCTTGGTTGGTTTTCGTCGGTTACCGGTATCGGCGATCCATGGGGGCTGTCGTTGACGGACGTGGTGCGCCCTCCGAGGGAGAGCTCACTCACGCCGGCTCCGCGACTAAGCAATTGTTTCGTAGAGGGCTTAGTAGTGGGTCCTGCATATGTTAGATCAGAACAGGTCGCCAGGTTAGCGTCGCGACTCCCGCTGGGGGTCTTGTCGAATCCCATCAGAGTCATTGGGTTTTTCGTCCCCGACCGCTTCTACCCAGATTTGAGTTTGCTGCGGACCTCAGTTGGAAGACTGGGACCACGACAGTCGAGTTTCATCCACTTAAGATGCGTTCTGAGCGTTGCTCAAATTCATGACAACACTGCAGATGTCTGTATCTCTCGGCCTGGTTGATGCCGGGAATTTTTCTTAGGAGCGTAGGTACAGCCCTGACATGTATCTTATACCGAAATGGAATCCGAAGCATCATCTTAATCAATCCTCATTCTCATCGATCGCATTAAAAAAATGTATCAGAGATCTGTGGCCCTATTGCCCTACTTCTCATGTGACCTCAGTTTCGATGTCCTCTCCACATCTGTGGCCTTGGTTTTGGTTTTCCCTCGGGTTACCGTATCGGCGAGTCCATGGGGCGTCGGTTTGACGAACGGTGGTGGCACCCTCCGAGGGAGAGCTCACTCACGCGGCTCCGCAATGAAGCAAATCTTGTCGTCAGTAGGGGGTTATAGGTGGTGTACCTGCGTATGTTAGATCAGAACAGCGCCAAGGTTAGCGTCGCGGACTCCCGTGGAGGTCGTCGGTTCGAAACCCATCAGCAGAGTCATTAGGATTTTTCTGCCCGACCGGCTCCTACCCAGAGTTGTTTGCTGCGACTCAGTTGGGAAGACTTGGGACCACCATCGAGTTTCATTCCACTTAATTGATCTTTCTGAGATGTTGCTCGATTTCATGACCAACACTGCATGTGCCTGTACTCTACGGGCCTGGTTGACGCCGGATATATTATGAAAGAAGCTGCTAGTACGCCCTGTCATGTAGTCTCATACCGAAATGAAATCTCTAGCATTCTTTAATCATCCTTCATTCTCCATCGATCAGCATAAAAAAAGTGCTTCAAATTCTTGGCCACTCATGCCTGCTCTCATTTGGGGACCTCAATTTCGGATGTCCATCTCCACGTCTGTGCTTGGTTGGTTCCGTCGGGGTCACCGTATCGGCAGTCCATGGGACTGTGTTGACGGACGTGGTGGCGCCCTCTGGAGGAGAGAGCTCACTCATGCCGGCTCCGGACAAGCAATTTATGTCGTCCAGTAGGGGGCTTAGTAGGTGCGTCCTGCGTATGTTAGATCAGAACAGCGCCACTTAACACCACCGAAGTGACTCGGCACAGGCGAGTGTCTCCTCTGGTGGGTCCTCTTGACGACTTGACATTGACTGCTCCCTGTGGGATTACTGTGACGGGCTTGCAGCGGGGCCGACCGGCTGTGGCTATGGACGGGATGGTCACAAGCGGCGTGGGTTGCACTCCTCTGATGTGTGCAGAGTCTGGGACATGCTAAAAAAAAAAAAAAAAAAACAGGGCCACTGTAACACCACCCAAGTGAATCGGCAGCAGTGCAGTGTCTCCTCGGTGGTTGCCTTTTGAATGACTTGACATTGATGCTCCCATTGGATTGCCGTGGCCGGGGCTGCGGCGGTGCCGACCGGGCAGCTGTGGCTGTGGTACGGGGTCGGAAGAGCGGCGATGAAATGCACTGCCTCTGAGGTGGCGCAGAGATTAGGACAGCAAAAAAACCCACCTGTTTTTTGTTCCATCATGGATTTGTGTTGTTCTGAAGTTTATTGATCTTGCAACATGCTGCTGCCTGTTCAGTCAAGAAATGTATTTCTTTTATGGAACCCCGAATTCGGAAGCAGTCCAGAATAAGCCTAAAAAAAGCTTGTTAAGGTGAAACCCAAGTTCCAGCTGTGTTAGTGACATAGCTGGAAGGGAACCGCATTATATCTTCACGACTTTCTAATTTCATCAGTCAAGAATAATTTGCTGTAGTTTTTGGCTGTTGCAGCTTCAGAACTGTGTGTTGTGTCTGTGCCATCTAAGTCCAAATGGTCCACATACTGGGCCATCAGCCTCTAGTCATCTGGGTTTATTGATAAAATAACCATTGAATGGAAGTCATCAAGTCTCTGGTATTTTTCATCCGAGTTTTCAATTTTTGTTTTATATATATATTTATGCAAATCTCTTGTTAATCATTCTGGCAAGAGAAAAGGCAACAGGTTTGTCAGCTTTTTGTTTTTTTTGCCAGCTCACTAATTGATAAAGAAACTCATATTCACCAGCCAAAGAAAGATTCTCTTCTCCATCCCCGACCAGTTTCCTCCCAAACTCTAATCTTTCATCCGCTCCTTTAAGTGGTAAATGAGCACCTGATTCTAGTAATAAAAAAACAAGATGCAAAGCATATAAACGTACTCCCAGTTTATCCTGAATACGCGTGAGATATTCCATAAAGAGGAAAAACCGTCTTGGACTGGTGTAACCGTTAGTAATGGCTATTCTGGTAAACATCGGCCATCGTCTGTGACCTAAAATGAACATACTTACAAATTTTCAGAAAGATCGGCCAAGAACTTTCTGAGATTTTCCATAAAGAAGAAAAACCGTTATAGGCCGTTACAGCCGTTAGTAACCGTTAGTTTCCCCATCTTGGGACGAGCCATGGCTGGGATTCGAACCCATGACCTTCTGGACATGCTCATTTTCCACTTAATGACTCGCACCACTGAGCAACAGGGACACCTGATATTTGTAGGAACTTTAAGCCTTATGAAGTTCACTTTTGTTCCTCCTTGACCAGATCCAGCTTGAACACCTCTCTGCCGCTTCTGCCATTGCTTTCAGGGCTCTGCTTTTTTCCCTCCTGCAACTGAGAGCTGTGTCATGAGGCTGTATGCAGACGTTCCTACAAACCCCCTAGCTCCAATTTCTGCAGTGAGGACTTTGACCTGATAGCCTTCTCTCCTCAGGCTGTTTGCCAGATCAGCATACTTTTCAGTCTTGTAGATTTGAGCTGCCTCCATTCTGTTATCATATGGCACCGTGAGCTCGATCATGATCAGCTGCTTGGTTGACTGAGAGTGGACTACTATGTCTGTTCTCATGCCACTCTTGCTGATGGTCTCTGGGTGACCCTTCCAATCTGGAGGTCTGCAGTGCCCTCCCAGTCATCTGCCCCGTCCAGCAGACTCTGCCTGCATGTTCGAGTGGCACTGTTGTTCTTGGCCATGATTTGCCGCCTCCTGCCGTGAAGAATGTTGCGGGTTCTTTTGGAGTCCTGATTTCCCTTTTGTGGTGTTGGTACTAGCCCAGACTATTTGTACAATCTCTTTGAGCACTTGGTTGTGCCTCCATGTGTACCTTCCTTGAGCCAGGGCTACTTTACATGAGCTTAGGACATGCTCCACTGTTTGTTGTTCATGGCAGAGGGGGCATGCAGGATCGTCTGTTTTCCCCCACTTCACCAGGTTTGCATTTGAGGGCAAAAGGTCATATGCAGATCTGAGAATGAAGCTGATCCTGAGAGGGGCCATGTGCCAAATGTCATTCCAAGTGAGACTTCTTTGGAGTGCATTCTCCTACGTTGTCCATTTCCCTTGCTGGCTCTGCTGGACTGCTTTTGGAGTCTTTTTTTGGGTCTTCTTCTTTTCTCATCTCCTGAATCATCAGTCACTTTTTGCTTTTCTTTGGCCTTTGACACCATTCATTTTGGTCCCCCCCATCCTTGTCTGTTGGTCTGTGTTGTTCTGTTATTTCTCTGATCTTGAACTTTCTTTGCAGAATCCATCGCCTCTGGAAATTTCCATTTTCTGCCTGGCTTGATTGCTTCTACCACCTTTTCTCCTGAGTCCTCCAGCATGCTTTGAAGTCTGATCGTTCCTGTTTGTATTCTTCCGGGATGGATTTCAGGGGGTAGTTTCAGCTTGCATGGCGACAGTACAGCGCTATGTCAGTCAGACAGGGTGGGACACCAAAGCCATTTCCTTGTGAACTTGTTGATTTTGGCTTCCATTGCCTCCCACTATGCTGGTGCAGATGCCCTTTATATCATCAGAGCCATAGGAGCTTTGGTATCAGCATAAACTGCAGACACCAGACTTTGAAATTGCCAGGGAGTCACACTGGTCAATGGTCTCCAAGCCTTCGTCCGCCATGTGTTTGGTTTTTTTTGCTCTTTGTGTGTCTTTCACGTACCATCTTCCCAGGCTCTTGACTGCCTCTTCTGTGACTGTTGGAATGGCCTAGATGGCAACACTGAAGACCACAGATTCGGCAACTTTTCTTTTCCTCAGTGAGAGACTCTGTGATTCTGTTGCTTGAACTTCATTCTGGATGAGGCAACTATGTCGTCCAGCCTTTCCAGCACATGACGTGTCTCGTCTTCTCTGGATGAAATCACTGTAGAGTCATCCCTGAAGGCCTTTTAGAGGGGCATCTTGTATCAATCGCCAAGGTCTGTTTGTCTTGCGTTTCTTGTTGCTGCTTTCAAGATGACTTCCATTGCCAACACGAACAGTATTGGGAAATTGCACAGCCCATTTGCGATGCCCACTTCCAAGTTGATCCAATCTGTTGTGTACTCCTTGGTAGAGAACCGCATTGAGAAGCCATTGGAGTACTTCTTGAGCATGTCGCAGATGTTCTTTGGCACATGGTACATCTCAAGAGCCAACTGTATCATCTCATGGGGTACAGATCCATATGCGTTTGCCAGATCAAGCCACACTACGTCCAAGTCTCTCTTTTCTGTTTTTGCTCTTTGGATTGCGTCCCAGATCATTGTGGCGTGTTCTACACAGCCAGCCACGCCTGGGATGCTACCTTTCTGGACTGACACATCCAAGTACTTCTTTTCCATGAGGTACTTGGTCAGCCTTGCTGCCATGACAGAGAAGAAGACTTTCCCTACGACGTTCAGTAGTGATATTGGCCTGAACTGGCTGATGTCACTTGAGGTTTGCGCTTTGGGGATGTACACACATCTGCCGTCATCCACTGGCCGCTGATCTTCTGGTTTCTCCAAGCTGATCGCAGTAGCCTGTGGAGCCACTCCAGCACCTTGGGACATTTCTTGTACAGCTGGTGAAGTATTCCGTTTGGCCCTGGTGATGAATTGGCTCTGGTTTTGTCGACCACCTTCTTGATTTCCGCCAACGTTGGAGGCTTGTCATTGAACTGTTCCTCAAGGTTGGTTGTCCACACCAGACCTTGAATGTCGAGTGGTACTTTGCTCTGTGAGTCAGAGTATGTTTTCTCAGATGCTGCTCAAGAACTCTTTTGTCCACACTTAGGGTCCCAGATTTTGGCTGCTCAAACAGTGTTCTGGCAAACTAGAAGGGGTCTCTGAAGAAGCGCGCTTGTGTCTTCTTCTTTTTGCGCTTTCTCTTCCTCGCCGATTCTGCTTTGCTGAAGGCGCTGTGTTTTGCTTTTAGGTCTTTCCAGAGTTTTTCCAAGCCTTGTTTTTCAGCTGGCAGTGCGGTCTTCATTTGCTTCTTGAGGTTTTTCTTTTGGACCCTGATCTTGTCCACCTCTTCTTGGCGTCTGGATTTCTTTGGAGGTGTTTTCTCTTTTAGTAGTTTTGCTCCATAGGCGTCTCTACATGTGGCATACACATAGTTTGTGTTCCAGGGTGCTTTTCCCTATCAGTGCATCAAGTCTTTGGACGATTTTTGCAACCAATTTCTCCCAATCTTCAGTTTGGTTTGCTCGTGGCAGGTTGAGTTTCAGGCTCCTGGCATCTCGAGGGCCTGTGCAAATTCCTCATCCGAACCAACAGCGTGGATGTCCTTGGCACTGTGGTTTATATCCTGGCCTTGGTCTTCCGACGTCTTATCTGCTGATGCAGTGCGCTGCTGCTCATTCAGATGAGTCTTCACACATCCCATCTTTGTTTTGTGGATCTTCATGCCACGGGTGGTAGCGAAACGCTTTCCACAGACACATGGATATTCCATTTGATCCATGTTCATAGTCCGCTTGGGATTTGCAGTCGTGATTGGTTGAGCACCGATGGATTCATCATTCTCTCCCCTTTCGGTGAATCCTGGGAGCATCTTTTCCTTTTGTACTTAGTAGCCACATGTTGAAGGCAAAGTGGGGATCCAGCCCACAGAGCCCTTGGTTCTGGTCTTTCCCAGTGTCCTCCGGTCTTTCCCGGAGGTCCTCCGGCCTATTCCCGGAAGTCAATGGTTTACCCATGCATCAGTAGAAAGAAACTAGTGGAGATCATCAATTTATATGTCGATCCATCTAATCATATAATTACAAGCTACAACTTATTACATCTGTCGTTTTTTATTCTTTGAATGGTCTCTGTTTTCCCCTAAAATGGTACATAATGACTGCAGATCTTGCAATCAATGTAAACACTCTTTCTAGAGCCCTGTACAGGGTGTGCGGGTGTTGATAGGCACCTGGTGGGAAAAGATTGAGGCTGAGAGGCCAATTACACCAACAGTCACACTCATATGCTCTCAGAATACAATCAGCAGTATGTAGACTCCCATCCACTCTAGCACTTAAAGTTTGTTTCAAATTGGTTAGTTATAAAGCAACCGATCAATGTGGGGGAAAGTAGGAAGAATGAAGAAAAAGTTACGTGAGATCAATGACAGCGTGGAAGCATATGTGGCTTTTGAGCATTATCTCCCCATGCCTACATTGAGACACAATGGCGAAAACAGATGAGACACAATGGCGAAAACAGAATACCTGTTAAAGAAACAATGCAACTGCCAATGTCTGTTCACCCCCCACCCCCACCCCCGCCAAATTCCACTGTTCAGTGCGAGAATCATGTTCATCATCTGTTTTTTTTTTAGATTCATACTTATGAGCAAAACGTATTCATATTTTTCCTATCAAACCATGCCGCAAGTTTCTACACTCTTACTTTGTACTTTTCCAATTAATCTAATCTACAGCTTAAAGAAAAGATAATATTGAAAATATGAACTCGAGCAGTAAAGTAAAACGGACTAAGAAAAATAAACAAAGGTACCTCTACTCTTGTATAGATAGTCATTCAGCTGTGGGCCTCAAATACATGGCGTACCAAAAAGATTTTCAAACCAATGGATTCTTATGAATTGTATCTGGCAAAACCCAAGGTGTTTGAAGATCCTAGAATGGATCACAAGCTTCAAACATACCAGAAAAGCTGGAGAAACAACATTTTGACAGGCGGGCCTTCTGACCTAACGCATCTCAGACAAGTAGCTCCAGGGCATGCCCAAAGAGAATTGCAGGCACTCTTAAGACTTACGTGGTACCGTTTAGTATCTTACCTTGAGAGCGGCGAAGTCGCACCCTTCCCAAATCGAAGATGGTTGACTTCCACAACCATCACCACACCAAAGAGGTATTCAGTGTTTGCCCTCTCAAGAATCAGAGTACTTCACAGAGTTGGTCCAAAGAAGTGGAAAACTCCACCGAGAAGCTGCTCGTGCTTTGTGCAGTGCACTGTGAAATTTCGAGGCCTTTTTGTCCGTCCTACACCTTCCCCTTCCCATCCTCCTTCCAACCCTCAGAATGGCACCTTCCAGACTCAGGGCTGTAGGTGGAAATTAGCTTGAAGAGACATGACTAGCTTCAGATAGAGACGCACACAGGCTAGGTATAAATCCCCAGGTGGAGGTGCTCTGATCTGTTCCAGTTCTCGCACGTGCTTCCATGACAAGTGTGCGGTGTCAGGCCACTGAGCCACACTCACTAGAAAGTGCCGGGAGAGAGAGAGAGAGAGAGAGAGAGAGAAGAGAGAGAGAGAGAGAGAGAGAGAGGGGGGGGATTGGGGGCTAGAAAACAGGAGCTTATACAGTCAAGTTTTACACGAACAGTATCCTCTCTCCCGAACGAGTAAGTTGAGAAGACAAGAAGGGAAAAAAGCTGTTTAGAAACATGATCATTGTCACGGTCAAACTTCGTGGCGTTTGGCGTATTTGAAAGTACACGGATCCCATGGAACTGTGCAGAACATTGTATATTACGTTGATAAAGCAAGACTGGGCACTTTGTATCAAAACGCCTCGTCACTGAGGGAAATCACTATCTAGCTCTTTAAGACTTGCAGTAGTAGTCGAGTTGTGCATCCACTTGTGTATTTTCATGGATAAAAGCAACACTAAAGTCCAAGACATCCACGTCCATATTAGTGGCACAATCTTCTGGAAAGACATGTTGTTCAGTTTAACAGAATCAGTGTTTGGAGGATGCGTTTGGTCTGTCAGACAATGCAATTGTGATGTTGAGCGTAATAATTGCCCCTCAACTTCCACTTGTCCTATTACAATACTGTCCAAGGATCTCTCTCTCTCTCTCTCTCTCTCTCTCTCTCTCTCTCTCTCTCTCTCTCTCTCTCTCTCTCTCTCTCTCTCTCTCTCTCTCTGAAAAGATTCTGACTGACGACGTATGAAAGTACATAGTGTATGAACAAAGAAGTGTCCGTGCATAATGCCATTAAAACACAGGAAAGACAGGCGGTAACATAAAGCTTTCAGGGAAAGAAATATTCTTAATGTCATGTGACGTAGCCCAAGGGGGCCGGATAGCTCAGTTGGTAGAGCGCCGGACTCGTGATCCTGGGGTTATGGGTTCGAATTTCGGTATAGGGGGATTTTTCCCTCGGAGTTAACATTGGTTCTGACTCCATTCCCCATATAGTCCTTCGAATGAGACTATAAACCGAGGTTCCGTGTGTGAACGCACGCATAACATCTTGCACACACGTAAAATCCCATCACCAACTTTCGGAAGAGAAGGCCAGTTTGGCCGTTGGTATGGATGATACGTGACACATAGCATGCACCTTCCCCGAAGATGGAGTATGGCTGCCTTAATGGCGGGATAAAAAAGGGTCATACACACAAAACTCCACTGCCTGGCTATACAGGGAGTGTCCGCAGGAGTATCAGCCTGCGTACGCAGAAAGAAAGAAAGAAAAAGTGACGTAGCCTTACATCAAGGCATGTGACGCTCCATTACATGTAGTTAGTGATATGAATCATTTCCCCATGCCACTACTAAAAAGGAAGAATATTCATGTGGCTTGACTAGTGTAGCGGGCGTCCCCAAATAATGGTGAGAATGACTCATTAAAGAAAGAAGGGTGGTCATTGGGTGAAAGTGACCACTGAGAGATATTTTAATAAGGGTTGGTAAGGTGCTGGTCATGTGTTTTGAACACTGAGTATGCACTCACTAGGAGGAGGGAGGAAAGAATCAGTTTTAGCCCAGCAGATAGCCTAGAGACTCGAACCTGTCAGGACGCTGGTCCTCACTGCTGACCAGTCATTACCAGGTGAGCCATAGATAGTTGGGGAAAGCTACAGGGGAAAACCTAAAGAAAAGAGAAAGAAAGAATTCATAATTAAATTGGGAAGCAGGTTACTTACACGAACCTTATTCGTGTTTCATCCCTTCGCCCTTCACCCTTCACTTTTCACCCTGTGAGGTGGTTAAAGATGGCCATGGTGTGGGGAACACACCGGTAGTTCAGCCCCAGCAATTAAAGACTCCAGGAAGAGGAGTTGGAACTCATCATCTCTCCAGTGACAGGAGAAGTCTAGGGAGAGGAGTTGGAACTCATCATCTCTCCAGTGACAGGAGAAGTCGAGGGAGAGGAGTCGGAACTCATATCTCCAGTGACGGGAGAATTCAAGGGGGCGATACGATGTCTGAGAGAGACAGGGAATCATGACAGTATGGAACGAGTCTTATATCTGATGCAGGCATAGCATCAATGATTGAAAGAATTAATTATTCTCCTGGTCTGGATCTTGGACCAGTGTTATGTGAAGGCCATGACTTTACAGAAACTTGTATTGATGTAAATGGGAAAATTGGTTACAAGGATGCATGTATAAAATCTGTTTATAAATTGTTTGATGTGATTTAGTAAAGTGTTTTTCCCTGAAGGAGAGGGGGAGAAGAAAAAACATTCGGTAGTGCACTTTTTGGTTGATTGGAAAGATTGCGTGTGCGTGTGGAGTAAATGCTGTCATGAATGCGTGTGTGCAAAAGTGACAGTGTGACAGTGGTGAGGTGACCCCGACGTAGCTGCCGTTGTTTTCCCCCTGGAAAAAAAAAGAAGAAAGATTTCTATTTGTGCCCTTGGGGCCTGGAAAAACTATTTTGATTTGTACCCCAGAGGAAAGATTTGTATTTGTACCCTCAGGGCCTGAAAAAAAAGATTTTGACTTGTACCCTCAAGGGTTTGAGGGAAGAGAAAAAAAAAGAAATTCGTTCAATTATTTATCGAGTATAATATTTGCATTTGGTTTTTTTCTGTTTATGTGTGCGAGTGAGGACGTCTCTCTTATTTCTGACTCTGAGTTTTGCTAGTGGTTTTGTTTGTTTGTAAGTTCGTAATTCCCCCTCCCCCCCCCCCCCCCCCGATCGGTGAGCCCCACCGCATTTCGCTACCTTGAGCGACTAGTTCAAGAGTGGGAGCAGCCGTGATTCCCTATTTTGTCCTTTTCCCCGATCGGTGAGCCCCACCGCTTCTCGCTACATTGAGCGGTTAGTTCAAGAGTGGGAGCAGCCGTGATCGCCCTTATTAGGTTTATTTTGTTCTTTTTTTCTTTCTCTGTCCTATCGTTTCATTTCAAGTAGTCCCCTTTTCCCAGAGCTTGAACCGACCTTGTCTCCTTCAACAGGACAGAGGTTGACAAGTGCGGGGAAAACTCCTCCTAATAAAATTTTCTATTGTTTTTCTTTTTTTTTTTTTTGGGGGGGGGGGGGGGGGGTTGTGAGATTTTCTTTGCGTTTGGGTGAATGTACATTTATTTATTGATTGTTTATCATTTTGTATTATTATTGTAGTGTTGTGTATACTGTGCATGATTTGTTTTCCCGTCTCCAGTTTCACGGGAGACAGTGACCACTAGGGTGCTGTCTGAGGGCTTCTTTTGCTGTTCTTGATTTCTTCTCACTGTTCTGATCCTGTGTATCCTTTCATTTCCTTTTCACCTCCTTTTTCAAAACCTCTTAAACCTTCTCCTCAATAAGCTCCTATCTATACTGCGGAACTAAAGTTAAGGGCCGGCCTCTGATTTCAGCAGCTTTCCGTATGTATTTTTCATGCCAACACCGCGTGACGAAAAAATGGTCAACTTGGGTTTTCCCAAAGCCTTTCCCACTGCTGCACGTGCCTGACCATGTTTTGCAAGAATTGCAGTTCAGCAACACCGTTTTTAGGGGCAGTGAAAAGGTTGTCAAAACACGAGACTTTTCTTGAAACTTTGCTCGAATTTAGTGAAGAAGCAGTATTGCAGTAGGGTTTTGGCATTTTGCACGAGCAAACCATGGCTATACTGAACACATCTCAACGAAAGTTGCACAGGAATGGGTATTTAGGGGCGCGCACCAGAGCTCTGATTAAGCATCCCTCCAGAACGAAATGACAACAGTGGATCGAGGACGGGCGCTGGGATGGCTGCAGGACGGCGTTTTCCGGCAGAGAAGTTTCCAGACGGCTAGGAGTTTTGCCACTCTGTTATTCAGCGGCTCCACCAACGCTTCCAGACTACCGGGAAATACTGATGAGCGACCTCGGTCTGGGCGGCCAAGATGTACAGATGGAAGAGACGATCGCTACCTCCAGGTCTTGGCTCTACGTCACCGAACCATCACCCTCAGGACGTTGATAGGCAACCTCAGAGCCGCTACAACGTCACCATAAAGTCGCATGACGGTGACCCGTCGTCTGCGTGAGGTGCGCCTGCACTCAAGGAGAACTGTCGTCCGTGTGCCCCTCACACCACGTCATCGCCGGGCCCGGGATGGCGTTCTGCGAAAACCATCGACGTTGGAAAAAGACAGCAGTGGGGCAGGGTACTCTTTACAGACGAGTCCCGGTTTACTCTGTCTTCCTGTGATGCCCGCATACGCGCTTGGAGACGTCCAGGTGAACGTTTCATCGACGCCTGTGTCCAGGAACATGACAGGTACGGAGGCGGTTCAGTTATGGTGTGGGCTGGCTTCCATCTGCACGGGAGGACCCCACTGTACCGTATTAGAGGCAATCTTACCGCGCGTACGGTACAGGGATGAAATCGTGACGCCTCTGATCCTCCCTACACTGCAAGCCATGGGTGCCGGCGCTATACTCCAGACGATAACGCGACCCCTCATCGCGCTAGGGTGGTCCAAGATGTTCTGCAGCGTCAGCAGATTGTGAGGATGAACTGGCCAGCCCGATCACCCGACTTGGCGCCCATAGAACACCTCTGGGATATCCTTGGGCGCCGGGTGTGAGGACAATCACCCCCCACTGCTGATGTCGACCAGCTCTTCCGGTTCCTGCAGCAGGAGTGGATGGCAATCTCTCAACAGATGCTCCAGAACCATGTGAACTCAATGCGCTCACGGATCGGTGAATGCCTTGCAGCCCAGGGTGGGCACACCCGTTACTGAACTTGACCAACTGAAAGAACTTTCTTGCAACTTTTCAAAAGGGGGGTGGGGTAATTCCGACGTTTGCTGCGCGAATGAAATTTCTTTGTTGGGTGATTTTGTTTACATGAATCGAAAGGTTACATGTCGTATTAATACATTTCAAGAGTTGAAGGTGTTGCTTTGATTTTGGGGTTATGAGATGATTCTTCTTCTGGCCCATTAACTTTAGTTCGGCAGTGTAGTTTTTCTTTCTACATTTTCATCTTTAGGTAGGATTTCCGCTAGTTTGTGTTTCTTCCCCTCTTTTTAATTGTTTGTGATTCCATTTGTTTTGTAAATTCATATTCATTTATCGTATAAGGCGATGCATTTGTTTTGTAAATTCATTTGAAATTAAGTAAGAAAGAAAGACTGACAACAAGAACATTTAAGAACTAAAACTTTATAAAGGATTTATTTTCAGAAAACTTTAGTATTGTGTTTTTTTCCTTTCCTAGGAAACAGAGATTAGCATTGAACTTCAATTTTTTTTTAAAATTCCAAATTGATAGCAGTTTGCAAATTATTTTGGAAAAATATATTCCTTGGATTTCAAATATTTTTATCTATCCTGTTTTAATAAGCAGTTTTCTGTTTACACCGGAAATTGAATTCTTTATTTGTATATACTATAATTGCGTTTTTGTGAAACATAAAACGCCATCATATATCGCCTTATTTTTATTCCTACTTAGAAATTGTTTTGTTGATGGTTCATTAGGATGATTTTGATAAATATGTTCAACAAGCGGAACGCTTGGGTTTGATGGAGAAAAACTTACCAACTATGTGCAACAATGCATAGATAGGGCAGACAGGCTAAGAGAGAGAGAGAGAAAAAAATCAAAGGAAACTAGAAAGTGAAGAAAACAAAGGAAACTAGAAAGTGAAGAAAATCTAAGGAAACTAGATTTTAAAAAGAAAAAAAAAATACAGAGGGAAGTGAAGATAAAGAACGTCAATTTAAGTTAAGGCAGTTAGAATTAGGGGACGATGCTGAGATTAGAAAAATTACAGGCATCGAGAGAACCTCCACCAGCTCCACCAGTCGGTTCCGCAAGCACGTCTCAACCAAAAAAAACCCATATATTCCAAAGTTACCGCCTTTGAGGAAAAAAACTGATGAATTGATAGTTTTCTTTTCCGATTAAAAGTCACGCAACGTTTGTGGTTGGCCCAAAAGGAAAAGTGGACATTGTATATTGCGTCGTTGTTTAAGAGTAGCGCTTTGACACTGTACCACACACTCGCGGCGAAAACAAAATTTAACTTGGGATCAATTAAAGGGAACTCCTCAGAAATTTCAATGTTTTTGCCGATCTTTTTCGCGAACGTTTCCTTTTCTGTGCGCCCTGACAAAGGAGAATCGTTTCCGTCGTTTTTAATCCGTATGAGTCCTTGTTTAGATCGATGGATCGATTATCAAAACGAACAAATTTTCAGTCACTGCAAAAATCTCCTTCTTAGAGAACAACTTTTCCAGAGCGTGAGCAAAGATCTGGCCACTTTCATTAAAGAAAGGAAATTTTGAAAGCGTTGAGGAAATGTGTCAGATGGTCTGATCAGTATTGCATCGCTCACCCAGATAAGGGCGTGGCTAGGAAAGGAGAATTTTCCATCTTGAGTCCATGCGTCATGTACTATCCCATCGGGACAGGGAAGTTAAGGAAAGGAAATCGTGGGTTTCATTTCTGAGTCCTCAAGGATATACCTATCCTAGGAACGGACAGGGATCTTCGCGGTTCGAGTGATTTTGGGTCAGTACCAGTACTCACCGCCGGAAAACCCGTTGCTCCAGAAAACTTTCCCGAGGTCGTGGACAAGGGACCACAGCGTAGACCTTTTGGGCAGTTCGTGGACAGAACCGAAGTTCACAAATCAGTCAGCTCCCGATCAGACAATGCGATGTTTTTTTTTGTGATGGCAAGTTCCATTTGAAAAAGAATTGCCCTTTAAAACCAAATGATTCAAAATCCGCATTAGTCTCCACTGATTGTGAAGAACCCCTTGTTTTGGCACCACATCAATCGGTTGATGGACTGGTGTTAGAAAACGGAGCCATCAACGGATTGCAGGCTTTGGTTTTGCGAGACACGGGGTGCACCACCGTGGTGTCAAGAAAATCTTTCGTGCTTCAAAACCGTATCTCGACACTGTCCAAAAGTGTAGGTCGTTTGGAGGCAAGATTGATACGTTTCCGCTGGCGAAAATTTCGGTCGATACACCGTATACTCCGGATTTCTTACCGCCTGTTTTTATCGAAAAACCCAGTCTGCAACTTGATCTTGGGCAATTTCCCGGGTGCCCGCTACAGTACATGGTGGTGCTGGAAAGGATCGTTCGTTCCTTGTCTTGTGAGTACCAGATCAGACATCATAGAGCAGGGAAAGCTAAAAAGCCCCTAAAGTCTCAAAACTGGATGAACCCCAGATTACCCAGATGATCTAAAAGAAATGCAGGGAAAAGACGAGACGCTGACGACAATACTTTCTGCTGCTAAACAGACTGTCATTGACATACAACGGACAAACCAAAGTACATCTGGACTTGACATTCTCTACAGGTGTGTATCGGGGACAGGACAACAAACAAGTTGTTTTTCCAAAGCCACTTAGAGGGGACAGTAATACACACGGCTCGTGTTTGCATTGTTCGCTGGTCACTGTGGAATCAAAAGAACATTAAAGAGAGTTCTTGATTCTTTTTATTGGCCAGGTGTCACAAAGGAAGTTACGGAATACTGCCGCTCATGTGACATCTGCCAAAAGACATTCAAAAAGGTCGTGTCCATGTGCACCCTTTGCACAAAATGCCTCTCATTTCCGTCCCATTTCGGAAGGTGGCTATTGATCTTGTTGGGCCTTTTCCCCCATCTTCTTCCGGATATCGCTATATCTTAACTTTGGTGGGATACAGCGACAAGGTATCCAGAAGCGATTCCACTGAAGAAAATTGATACAGTGTCTGTCCCCTGAAGCTTACTTGCGATTTTTTCCAGAGTGGGGTTTCCAGACGAAATTCTCTCGGATTGTGGAACGAAAATTCATTTCCGATCTCATGAGAGAAATTTACAGACTGTTGTCAATCTCTTCCATTTTAACCACGCCATATCTTTCCCCAATCGAATGGCATGGTTGAACGTTTCAATGGAACGTTAAGTGCATGTTGAAAAAGGTTGAAGGCAGGAACCCCATGAATGGGATCGTTTCATACCGGCTTTGTTAGGGGCATACTTTGTGCCCCCTCCCACACTTTGTCGTCGGCGACAAACTGTGCTGCATGCTTTGTCGCCGACGACAAAGTGTGCTGCACAGTTTGTCGTCCCAGCCATGACAAATATTGACAAGTTTGCACACTTTGTCCCCCTTTGGCCACACTTGTCGTCACTTTTCATATGTGACATTGCTGCACACTTTGTCGCCCCTCGAAAGAAAAAAACTTCAGATCCAGTCGTGTTACACTGGACTTAGACTAATTATTTTCTTTTCTTTTTTTTTGTAATCCCCGTTATAAGACCGTACTTTACAATCTATATGGAAAAATTCCGTGTGCGTGCGTGCGTGCGTGCGTGCGTGGTGTGCGTGTGCGTTTGTGTGTGTGTGTGTGTGTGTGTTGCGCACGCGCACGCACGCACGCGCGTGCGCGCGCGCGCGCGCGTGCGTGCGTGCGTGTGTGTGTGTGGTGTGTGTGTGTGTGTGCGCGCGCGTGTGTGTCTATCTGTATGTGTGTGTGTGGTGTGTAAAAATATGTTCCACACGCTACAGACGAAAACAACTGTGAGATCTTCTCTGAAATGTAGGACATATGTTTGCTGTGGGTGAGGACGATGACGACATTTTTCATTTCATTACTTATTTGTTTATTTATTTAAACACATAATAACCGTTAATAATGGTTATAACGGCAAATATCTGTTTTTTTCTTCTTTCAAAAGCTACTTTACCGATTGTAAAGCGGTTTGGACGAATTTGTGTCAAATTCAAGGCCTTCCTTCAGATAATGGGATGTAATTGTTACAATTCTTTTAAAAAAACTGTTTAAAACTGTTGAATATCAGGAAAATATGTTTCACTCTTTTCACGGAAAACTGATCGTTCTGAAAATTGGTAGGTATGTTAAATATGGTTAAGGCTGATGCTGGGCATTTTATTTTTCAACGATCTTCGCCGGCTTCCGCCGTGACGACCATAAATGTTTCTTTTGTTCCTTTATTGGGAATATTTAGAAAACTACTTGACTGAGTTTTAAGCGATTTTTGAGAGGTGACAAGCAAGGAGCTCTTGATACAAATGTGGATATGGGCCTATATTTGTGACAGTTAGAAAACGTTTTCTATTCAAGAAAAACTGGGAGTACAATCATATGCTTTGCATCTTGTTATAATTATTTCCCCTTTTTATAGGTGTGTTCCCCTCTATTTCATTAACACTAAGTGCCTCTTTTAACCAATTTACAAACAGCCCCCCCCCCCCCCCCCCCCATTATATGTAATTATATGTATCGGGGCTGGGGTAAAGAAAAGTTATATTTTTCGCCAGAGTATTTGAGCGTGGCTCTTTTGTCTTTGACAGGCTTCCTTTCAGTTCCTACATCCAAACTTGTCCATGTTGAGTGTAGGTACCCCAAAACTAGATTTAATGAAACTGGGAGTACAAAAATGGGCCTTTGTGTGGCATTAACTGAATTGAATGCTTCTAGTGTAAACTCAGGCGCTCGAAATGGGGGTTTTTTTGTCTGGAAACATAAAATTGACTAGGATAGAGATTAAAGACAGAAATAATAATAGGTTAGACAAAAAAAAAAAACTTTGCATTCAAAAACACTAAAAAGAAGAAAGAAAAATCTAGGGTACAAGTTAAAAACCGATGGAAAAGTTCTTTCTGCAGATCGTTTTATTCAATTTGTCATCAACAGGGAAACACAGGCGTATTTAAACATCTAATCATTGTTCAAAGAAGGCTAGATGTAACAAAAGGAGAAAAAAAAAAATCCCAAATGTGAAGCTTTACACAGCTACAGCAGACAATGTTTTTCTTCCCAAAAAAAATAGTTTACATTTAAATTTCTTGCATTTGTCTCTTTCAAAATCATGTCAGATCCAGCGTTATGCGCATTTTATAATAAACGATGAAATGTTAACGCGTTTGCAATTTAAAGAACTTCTACTGTTTTCAAGTTTAGTTACACCCGAACCTCCGATACCAAAACCAACAACAATGTAGAACTACACAATCTACAACATACGGCTGTTTTGAATTTCAGGCAAACACCCCGTGCCAGTATGTGATTTGACATGACTAGAATGAAAATATTTTCAAGTTCAGAACTGTAATTTTCAGCGTTTTTTAAATTTACACACTCAGCCAGCAATTCAGCCGTAGATAACTTTTTTTTTAAAAAAATATAACAAAAATTCGACACATTTAAGTAATGATGATAAAGAGAGTGACATGAAAAATAAAAATAAAAAAACATGAAACACTATCATTGTCACACAAAATATCCAAAAATCAAACCGTTGTCACATGAACAACAGCCCAATGTTAAAACAATGCAATTGTTTTAAAAAAAACTTGTTATCGTCAAATCGAAAATCAAAGTGTTCTAAAACGTAACACCTATACATGCAATCTGCAAGTTTTACTTTCTGGCTTTTTTTTTCCCGGTCTTTCATTCTTCATTTACACGATCGGAGTAGTACCTGTGAGTGATGAATTTTTGTAGTTATGTTATTGCTGTATGTCTTACACGAGTTGTGTATATACCATGTGAACAGAGGTCTGTGGGCGAAGTTCGAAAAAAAAGTTTGAAAATCCTTGAAATATGAAGTCACTTTATACGATTTATACTCATTCAAAATTCTCATTCAAAACGGTGACACGGAACTACCAGATGAACACTTTTAAAAAGTTGAAACATTAACATATTACTGAGCACACAATTTGGCACACAGATTTTCAACAAGCCAACAAAAAATAATAAAACGCTGTCACATGAACAATATCCGAAGTGTCAAATTCAGCTGGATGTATATTGTGCACAATTATCAAAACAAATTACAGGTACAAACCGTAACAGCGAAACTAAAACAAAAAATATCATTACCGTCACATCGACAATAAAAATGTCAAACGCAACATCATACCCATTTTTACACATTTAAAGGGCCCATTTCTTTTCCTACCAGCCAGTCTTTAAATGCAAAAATTTGTGAGGAACTGCAAATCTTTGATTTGCTCACCATTATACAAAAAAGAAACGTCTTTCAAAAAGACAAGTGAAAAGAGAACTGTGATGTGCACTTTCGTACAACCTTCTGCGCTGTGAGAAAACGAAATTTTAGAAACTGATCAGTACTCTGATTTGTCCAAATGCCAGTGATATAAAGTTCTGAAATCGTCTTCCCCCGACCAGAGCCAAGTGTTGTACCACTGTCTATTATTTACATTCCGCCTGATTTCCAAGGCAAGACCGCTTGCTCGTTTCCCGCTGCACGTAAACAGTCTTCTAATACTGACGGGATTTGGAACGTTGGGATAACAGAGAAGTCGTGTGCAGTCTGGGGAAAGGGATTCTGGAAAAAAGTCAGCCTGAAAAAAGTGTTCACATTTTGCAGCGTGTATCTGAAGCTTGGATCCATTCGGACTGCATAGTGGATTATCAAAGCCTGGATTTATTGAGGCAAAAACTCGCGACTATTGAAAGGGACTGTAGGAGTCGGAGTGCCGTTGTTGTTGTTGTCAGGGACATCGTCATTGACTGTAGGAGTCGCAGTGTCGTTGTTGTTGTCAGGGACATTGGCATTGACTGTAGGAGTCGGAATGCCGTTGTCGTTGTTACCAGGGACTTTGGCTTTTGACTGTAGGAGTTGCAGTGCCGTTGTCGTGGTTACCAGGACTTTGGCATTGACTGTAGGAGTCGGAATGCCGTTGTCGTTGTTGTCAGGGACAATGGCATTGACTGTAGGAGTCGCAGTGCCGTTGTCGTGGTTACCAGGGACTTTGGCATTGACTGTAGGAGTCGCAGTGCCGTTGTCGTGGTTACCAGGGACTTTGGCATTGACTGTAGGAGTCGCAGTGCCGTTGTCGTTGTCAGTGCCAGTACATTGCAAAATCAGTGGCAGTCGCACTTCCCGGGGACACACCAGTACTGGTGTAATGTTCAGGGTAATAACCCAGGGTCAGAGTGAAAATACCAGGATGGTATGGTCTTGGTCTGAGGTGATGAGAGTAGAATAATCAGTGCCATTTCCTGATACCACCAACAATTGAACATGGTAGACGGCTGAGAGCGCGGACAAATTCAGGTGGTCGCCGTACGTACCGTCTTGTCACATGTCCATGACATAATCATGAACGTTTCCGTCAATGAATGGGCTGTATGTGTCCGTGTTGTCGATGATATGGTTTACAGCGTCCCTTTGGAGAGCTTCTGCAATTCTGTTGACTCCAGACAGGGAAAGCTGATGGCCAATAGCCTCACATTGACAGTTACCAGGACTATCTGTTGGATCTAGGATCACTTCAATGTTCATGGCCTCCAGGGTTTTGATTCTGTCAGAATGATTCAAGGGAATGGAGTACTTTCGTCTGTGCTCTTTGTATTGAGCGCTGTTTCCACTTTTTTCCCTGGCATCTCTTTTCTTTCTTCGTTCCTTTGTAGCTGTTGTGCTTGTAATATCAGTGACTGATATCCACTGACTCACCATTTCTCCGGTTGGTTTGTGGTATTGAATCTTGTATTTATGTCGAGCCAAGGATCGCTCAGTGACCCTGCCTCTACAAACTGACCTTCGATAAGGAACACGTATCCTACTGGTGGATTTTGGGGGGTACCGGATCAGAACCTCTTCGCCAAGACTGTACAGGGATGGACATTGGCGATGTGATGCGATGCTTTTCTTAGCTGCTTTTTCAGAGGCTTCTCTTGCGTTGTTTATCAGTGATTCTGATCTGCTGAAATATACCCCAGACGGGCATTTTTTGGCCAGTACATCTTTGGGTGTGTCATTGATGGATTTTTGAATGAGGTGCAAATTCTTTGCCAATTGAATCCTCCTTTGCAAGCTGTCATGAATGAAATTGTCTTTCGGATCTCCCGATGTGATCGCTCACATTTGCCTTGAGACTGTGGGTGATACGCACTACTCCTGATGGTTCTGACATTTTTGGAATGCAACAGTCGTTCTGTCTACCCTTGAATTCCGTGCCCTGATCGAACTGAACACAGTAGGAGCTCCGTGTCCTGAGAAAATTTTATTCAATGTTCTTGCTACAGTCCTACTACTTTTGCTTGAAAGTGGTCTCAGGATTAGAAAACGAGATAATGTGTCCAGAACTGACAGAATGTACTGCTGCGGTTTTCCGTTGTGAAGGACCAGCTCATTTCTCATGTCAGTTAAATCAAGCTGTCAGCGTTCATTTACTGCAGTGACAGTGACTGGTTTGGGAGGGACTGTGTTTGTGAATCTTGCATTTCTTTCTTGTTATCTTTTTGACACACCAAGAACTGTTCGTACTTTTGTGTACGAAACAGCAGCAAATTTCTCTGTGACTTGCTCCAAACTGTTCTAGACCCAGATCCGAGATTTTCATCAAATCTATGTTTTACTGTCTGTGGTGCCTCACTTTCAATCAGAACTGGTTTTCCTCTGAAATGTACATTTCCTTCTACAAGAAAAAAGTCATGTCTGCATCTTTGATACTGCCTCACAGTACTTTTTTTTCCACAGCAGTGCGGTTTTTCTTTGGAACTTTGAACTTTCATTTCAGAAGACTTCGAAGTGTGAAATACGTATCTTTGGAAACGGGTTGCAAGTATCCTCTGGCGCTACCTGTTCTGGACCCAGATCCGAGATTAGCGCAGGTAGGTAGTTAGGTAGGTAGACATATAGATTAATACGAGGTGCTGGGTGGGTTTAGGTCAACGAACTGTCTGGCAAACTCTTACCTGCAACAGGTCTCTGACGAAATCAACAGTTGCTCAGAAGCTCCTGCCCTCCAATGTGAAAATTCAGACCTTTTATAGGAGGACATATCCGGTCGATTGTTTCCAACTGCCTGACAAAGTATGCTGACAAAGATCCCGACAAAGTAGTCAAACAAAGATCGTCCGACAAAGTAAGCTAAGAGTTTCTCTCTAGAGAAAAGAAAAAGAAAAGAAAAGACAAAAATAAATCCACCACATACACACATATATGCACAACGCACACACACTTATGCAAACAAATATATAATAATAAGAGAGAGAGAGAGAGAGAGAGAGAGAGAGAGAGAGAGAGAGAGAGAGAGAGAGAGAGAGAGAGAGAGAGAACACGAAACACTGAAAATGTTTAATGATCAGCCTTTGGCCCATATCATGGAGTGTCAACATGACCCTGCGGTAATCGGGTTACAGATAAGTATATGCAAAATGTTTAACAAATACAAATCAATTTAAGATTTCTAATTCGCTATAATACTGAGTGAGGATATGCAGCAGCAACAAAGCAACCAGAACATGATAATTGTATAATGAAGAAGAAGAAGAAGAAGAAGAAGAAGAAGGAGAAGAAGAAGAAGAAGAAGAAAAAGACGACTAGTAATCATCCTCATCATTGTCATTATCAACATCATCATCATCATCGTCATCATCATCATCATCACAACAATACAACTACTGCAGTACTACCACTACTACCACCACTCTTACTACTACTGCTACCACCAATAGCATTACTACTATTACAACCACCAGTGCCTTATATGCAAGGACTACTGCGATAACTGTGATATTTGCTGATAACTCTACTGATAAGAAGCATTATAGCCCTATAATCCAGCCATCAAAAAAAAGTTACAGTAAGTCAATATATAATCTGCGTATTTTGAATGCTTTTAAAGGGTACATCGACAGCCTTGTATTTAGTGAATTATTTTCAGATGAAAGGAGCATCGTAAGTTTGAACAAAGATGGCTGACTAAAATATTTAGAAGGAATATACTGTTGCCTTAAGTCGTTATAAAGGGCATTGTAAACAAAGTGCACTTCATTTTCAGTTAGTCGATACAAGAAGGACAAGACAAGTCATCTTCATTCAAATTTTCTTCGAAAACGAAACTTGTGTACTTTTAGTGGAGATACTCCAAGTCTTAATCTAATAAACTTATTCTGGCCTTCAAGTGATTTACATTAATCAGATAAGAAGATAGTGCTAGTTCACTCTTAAACGTTCTAAAGAATTGAAAACGTTCACTTTGCAATGTGTCTGTGGACCACTTCTGTTTAAATTCGTTGATAATGGTAGTTTTTAGTGAACAGATAAATATTTTTATGTTTCCCACTCCTTGATTTTCCCATACCTCGCCAAACCCATGCCTATAAAGGAAAAAACATATTGTAGAAACCCATGTGTTTTTATTATTATTATGACAATGTACAACATTGATAAGCTTTGTATGGTAAGCGATGACTGGGCATTTGCAGAATTTTTAACCAGTATTTAATAGTCCTGATCTGGAAATTGACTTGCAATGGGTAACGTCCCAGCTCCCCATAAACCATCAAGTTTGGTGTTCTTACGCTAACGTTTAGGAATCTTTTCAATGCAAAGAGATGAATCTTTTCCAAAATATCAACATTGCTCGTTAGACCCCACACCTCAGCACCATAACTAAGTATGGGTTGGATCTGGGCATAAAACAGCTTGAAAAATATAACTGGGGACTTTCGCCTAGAGACCATAGAAGCCTGAAAATTTGTATCACTTTGCGTTTAGCCTTGCTAGCCATATCGTTAAAACTGTGCGTAAAGGACATCCTTGTAGAAAGAATAATTCCTAGGTATCTGTACATATTCAACACAGTCATCTTGGAATGCCCATACAACCATTGCTCTTTATCTGATAGATAGCCACCATTTCTAAATACCACTACATTTGATTTACTTAGATTGACAGTTAAACCAAGCTTTATTGCCGTATCGTGTAAAGTATTTAACTGATGTTGAAGCCCCACAACAGAGTCGGAGAATAAAATTATGTCATCTGCAAACATCAAAATAACAAGTTCTAAGAAATCTGGTAAGAGCTGAAGCCCGTGTTTTCCCTTTTCTAATTATTTCTTCTGCTAACTCATTAATGAATATGGAGAACAGAACTGGACTGCAAATTTCCCCTTGCTTTAACCCAATTGGACAGCTAAATGCTTCACCTAATCTGTTACAATTTCTCACTCTTGCTTTGACTACATTATACATGCTAATTAAAGCTCGATACATTTTCCCATCAATTCCTTTTTTTCTTCAAAACAGACCATAAATTATTACGTATAACCGAGTCAAAAGCTTTCTTAAAGTCAATAAATGCAACATACAGTTTCTTATGCAATAATAATTGTTTTTGAATGAAAGAATATAGTGTAAATATATGGTCAATTGTACTATAATTTTCCTAAAGCCAGCTTGACAATCATTGATAACGTTATTTTCCTCAATCCACTTTGTTAACCTAGCGTTTAGTATATGGCTGTAAATTTTGCTGCAGATGTTCAATGGGGAAAAATTCCCCTATAGTTGTCAGGTAAACTAGTGTCACCTTTTTTAAAGAGTGGTTGTATTATTGCTTCTGTCCACTGTAAAGGATACTTCCCCGAAGCAAATAAGACATGGAATAACAAACTAGAAAGGGAGCAATAGTACAGATCGAATTTTTAAATATTTCCCCAATAATTCCGTCAGGCCCTGCTGCTTTTCCATTCTTAAAGGGAAAGCGGACAGCTGCGTACACCTCAGATTCAGTGATTTCGCACTCAAGAGTCTCTGTGTTGAAGTGATTAAAGCATTCACTCTGCGGGGACTCGTTTTCATTGTTAGCGTTTCCTACATTGTCTTTATTTACATCAGACTGAAATACGTCACAAAAATGGTTGTACCAGTCTTCTCCAGAAATAGCATTTGTAGCAGGTTTCTTATACATACAGGACTTAATTTTATTCCCAAAAGCCAAAGAGTTGTTAATATTTTCATTAAGAGATTCTAAAACTTTTTGCCGATGTTGTTTCGTTTATATTCTAATAACCTTTTGTAATCTCTACGTTTTTGGTTGTAATTTGCCCTTGACCTCTCTTCTTTGTCAACATTTTCAATATTGTCTATGTCTTCGATATCCTTATTTGTACGAACACAATAGTAACTGTCGCAGATCGTGTCTGAGCTCCTTTCTGTGCTGCCGACATTCTTTGTCAAACCATACATTTGATGTTTCTTTACCAACTACAATAGTTTTCTTCATACATTGACTAGCAGAAAGTAACGCCTCATTAAAAATGTCAACGGCTTTGTTTACGTCATCGTGAACAGCAAGAGTAGCATTTTCCAAGTGGAACTTGAAATCGTCTGATTCAATATTTTCTCTAAACTCTTCAATTTACTTCCATCCAAATTAATTTTTCAAATGCGTACGATTTTTCTGTAAAGTATCATTAGTGGAGCTGCTAAATTGTGACTTCAATATGACTTCTACAGGCATATGTTTTGACTCTATTCTTGGTCTGACATGCAAAGATACACAATGACTAATTAAACGTTTTGACATTATGGCATAGTCAACAATACTACATCCAGTCGGAGAAATGTATGTGAAGTTACCAAGATCAATATCGCCTTTAACGGCCCCATTCAAAATGGATAACTCAAAACAATCACAGACATTCAACAAATATATACCAAATTCGTTTTAAAAAAAGTGTCTTTAGACGTGCGAAAAGACTCCTGATCATCACCACCCCCTTTCCAAAGCGCAGCATCGTCCCCTTCATCATCCCTCTCACAAATGTTCTGACCCCCAGTTCGTGCGTTGAAATCGCCCAGAAGAAAAAGTGGTACATTTCCAAACGTTTCCATCAGATCAAGGATACACTGTTCTAAGAGGGCCACACCATTGGATATTTCAGTGTCCTGATAATACTGAGAATTCATGGGTGGAATATACGTTCCGATCAAAATTATAGGGGAATCTGTGTTAAACAATTCTTTAGCCATTTTCATAACTACTATATTGTCATATTCAACAAACACTTGTTCACATAGGCTGCTAATTCCTTTTTGACAAGGAGAGTCAAACCACCCGACAATCTGGCTTTTATACCGTCTGATAGCTTGACACCAGGAATTATGAAAGTTTTAAAACTAGGAAATAAATGGTCTGGAAAGTGAGTAGCAAAAGTTTCTACAAGCAAACAAAAATCAAAGCTACTTAAATAAGATCGAAGATCGTTATCAAAAACATGTGACAGTCCTTCATGTTTAAGTCACGAATTTAACAGTTTTCGCGATATGGGCCTGGCCGAATCCCTATGCAGTTTCAGGATTGACAGGTAAAGAGTCTTTATTGGTCACTTCATAGATTGTGGCTTGGCGTTTACTTGCCACACTGGAACACGAGGCACTTCTTGGTTTATTGTCAGTCCTCGTTGAGATGTGTTGCGTGCGGATTTGCGCCTACCATTTGTTTTGTCTTCTTGTCGTCTTTTTGCCTCATCTGGTCATTGCACTGTTTTTTGTTGCTTTGCCAGGTCTGTTTGTGTTAGACGTTTGTACTTCACTGTTCTGTTCTGAGTTAGGTGCTGGGGGTTTATTTCAGAATCTTTGTCAGAGTCTTTGTCATCCATATTTTTGTCTTGCTGGGAAGATTCGACGTTTCTCTATCTTTCCCCGTCAGCTATGTCGGCATGTTGTTCGTTCTGTGCGTCAACCACGTCAGTGGCGGCAGCTATGTCAGATTCATGCTCATTAACTAACTCTGAACACTGTTCGTCAGATGTCTCAACAATTTGCTCAACATCACTCTCTACGTTTTGTATGTCAGTTATTTCCGTGTCATTTCCGTCAGATTCTGTTCGTCAACTGCTTGTGCAGTTGTTTGTTCTGTCATATTTTGTTCATTACATGGAGTCATGCACACTACGGTTATCATTTTTGTTTCCCCACACACAATCACCACCCAATGTCACACTGCCTACAACATCCGAGTCAGTCACACATGTGCTGCTGTTTTGCACAGTATTTGAAACAGTGGAAGAATGGGCCGTGATTCTAAACTGATATTGCTCTCACTTACAATGTTACATGCTTTTGGTGAATTACTATCGGGCACAGGGATTAAAACACTGTTCTGTCTCTTTGGTAAGAGGGAAATTCGTTTGATGACAAATGGTTGTAGGGGTGTGGATGGGAATCGTAGTTCCAGCTGCCACTGACATCGTACCGCACACCTTCGCTTCTATAACTCACAGTTTGTGTCACAAGTACGTCCCTCACTGTATCCCTGCTGTGTCGACACTGCAGCCCACACACTGTCCACACCCCGTCTTTGGCCTGTGTTGCCACCTGGCCTGGTGCTGTAGTCGTGGGTTGACTTGTTCTCACATTGAAAGGCCCCGTCCTCGTAACAGTAGGTCCTGTTCCTCCAGTAGTCCGGGTTCCCGTTCTGGTAGGCCCCGTCTGATCGATTGGCCCCATCCGCTCGGCGACAAGACCCGTCTTCACGATGGTAAGCTCCGTCGTCGTGCCGGTAGGCCCCGTTCCCTCGGTAGGCCCCGTCCTCATGCCGGTAGGCCCCGTCCTCACGCCGGTAGGCCCCGTCCTCACGTCGGTAGGCCCCAGCTCCTATGTAGGCCCAGTCCTCTCGTTCGTGGGCCCTGTCTCCCTCGGTAGCTCCCTCTCCTAGGTTGGCCCAGTCCTGGCGTCCGGAAGGCCCCATCTCCTCGGTAGGCCCCGTCCTCGCGTCGGTAGGCCCCTTCAGAGAGAGAGAGAGAGAGAGAGAGAGAGGAGAGAGAGAGAAGAGATAGAGAGATAGAGAGGAGAGAGAGAGAAGAGAGAGAGAGAGAGAGAGAGAGAGAGAGAGAGAGAGAGAGAGGAGAGAGAGAGAGAGAGGAATTTTTACGTTCCGATTGTAAAGTATTCTTTTTTGTCCGTTTGTTGTTTCTTTGTTAGTTGTCGTTGTTGTTTTAACTGAGAGTACAAGAAAATCAAGTCAGAAATGTACGATATGACTTCAGATCCGAAGTTTCCTCTTTCGAGGGGCGACAAAGTGTGCAGCAATGTCACATATGAAAAGTGACGACAAAGTGTGCAAGGGCGACAAAGTGTGCAAACTTGTCGATATTTGTCATGGCTGGGACGACAAACTGTGCAGCACACTTTGTCGTCGGCGACAAAGCATGCAGCACAGTTTGTCGTCGACGACAACGTGTGCAGGGGCGACAAAGTATGCCGTAACACGGCTTTGCTTTTCGCATACAGGGAAATGCCGAACGAAACGCTGGGATTCTCACAATTTGAGCTTCTTTTCGGACACTCACCAAGGGGTCCTTTGGATTTACTGATGACACAATGGACGAAAAAGACGGACATACCTGACAGTAAAACTGTTTACCAATACGTTTATGAACTGCATAATCGTTTGAAGGATGCATGTGAGCTTGCTCAACAGTCAGCTGATAGAAAAACAGATGTGTACAAGGTCTTTGCAGACAGAAAAGCAAAGGCACGTTCCTTCAGTGTAGGGATAAAGTCCTTGTACTACTCACTGATGAACATAACAAGCTTCGTGTTATGTGGAAGGGTCCTTTTCAGGTGGTCGAAAAACTTTCTGCAGTTAATTATAAGATCAAAATGGCAAACACTGAGAAGGTATTCCATGTGAACATATTGAAGAAGTATGTTGAACGTACAAATGTTGCCATCAAACCAGTCAGTTGAGTGGATATGTCCTATGTCAGAAACTGATGTCAACATGACACATATTATCAGTGATGATTTTGTACCCAATGTAGCGTACAGGGACAGATCAAAGGTTGTGAAAACAGCAAATGTAGGAGTGTTAACATCTACCAGTGCAGATGATGTTGTACCCCTTCCTACTCTGTCTATCAAAGGTGAAACCTATGACGATGTGGTTCTGTCGAATGATTTGTCTGCAAGTCAAACAGAACAGATCAAAGAAATTTTGAAAGACTTTCAGGATGTGTTGACAGATACCACAGGTACAGTGACTAGTATTGAACCCCATATTATTCAGTTAACTACTGAAATACCAGTGCGAACCAGACCATACCCCCTCCCATTTGCAAAAAACGAGGTTGTCGAGAGAGAAATCAAAGTAATGCTGGATTTAAAGGTCATAGAACCTTCTACATCTCCGTACAGCTCACCAGTTGTATTGGTGGACAAATCTGATGGCTCGGTGCGGTTCTGCATCGATTACAGGAAATTAAATAAGATCACTGTGTTCGATGCCGAGCCCATCCCAGACATTGAAGAACTTCTGTGTCAGCTCTCAGAAGGAAATTATTTTGTGAAAGTAGACTTGACTAAAGGATACTGGCAGATTCCAATGGCTGAAGCTGACAAGGAAAAGACAGCATTTCAAACACCTTTTGGTCTTTTTCCAGTGGACGAAAATGCCATTCGGTTTGCAAAATGCCCCAGCTTCTTTTGCTAGAATGATGCGAGCCCTGAAACTCCATGAATGTGGTGCAGTCAGTTTTTTTGACGATATTTTGTTGGCTGCAAAGTCATGGAGTGACCTCCTTTCTAACTTGCGAGCTGTTTTTTCCAGACTCAGAAGTTTTGGTCTGACTGCAAGACCATCCAAAATTCGTGCCGGTTTTCAAACTCTCGAGTTTTTGGGTCACATTATTTCAGTGGGGAAAATGATGCCAGAAGGAAAGAAAGTGGAAAAGATTTTATCTTTACACAAACCCACTACAAAGAAACAGTTCAGGTCACTCATCGGATTGTTGTCTTACTATAGACGATATGTACCCCACTTTGCGTCCCTGACGGCCCTTTGACTGAACTGACGAAAGGGACGAAGAACAAAGTATTGTGTGGTCTGATGAGTGCCAGAAGGCTTTGGAGTGTGTTCAGAACACCCTCAACTCATTTCCTGTTCTTTTGTTACCCTCCCTCTCAGAAGACTTTATTTTGAGAACCGATGCCAGTTCCAAGGAATGGGAGCGGTACTGTTGCAGGAAAAAAGTGCTTTGTTACATCCCGTGCAATACGCCAGTAAAAAGTTCTCAAAGACACAGGGGAAATACTCCACTATTGAGAGAGAGTGCTTGGCTATTGTATGGGCATGTGAGAAGTTCGCCAGGTTCTTGACTGGAAGAAAGTTTCGGTTACAGACTGACCACAGGCCATTGACGTTCTTGCAATCGTCAAAAACTAAGAACAGCAGATTATTAAGGTGGTCTTTGGCATTGCAGGAATTCCAGTTTACTATTGAACCAGTGCCTGGAACACAAAATGTCATGGCAGATTTATTGTCACGTGTATGAATATTCATGGATAAATGTAACTGTCTTCAAGGGAAAGACTCTTCCTGTTTTTTGTCTTTCTTTATGATTACGGTGTGCTCACATTTGACAGTGCATTGTATGCTACTGACTGTTTAAATCAAGTGGTATTTATGCTTAATGTGCTTGTTGAAGTGACTATATGTTTTACAAGCAAAAACTACTTGATGTTGATGTAATACATATTTATTCTTTGCTTTATTCTTTAGTAAACAATGAAAAAATCATCATGTACTATTTATGTCTAACTTGCTTGTGAAGGTGAATATATATGTATGTATCATGAGCAAATAACTCTTTAGAAATGTATATACACATGTTTTGATTGTGCAGTGAGACCTATTGTTTTCATAAGTTAATTGTCAACAATGGAAAATATGTTTCACTTTTCAATGGACTATAACATTACATGTGGGGAAAAAACTACGTTTAAACTATGTTTATTTTGTTTACATGTCTATTGAGAAATATTTACACTTAGAAATATTCTCATTTTCATGAGGGTTTTGAAACATATGATATGAGACTAAGATCAAGGGAAAAATGTGCTTCACATCTTAATATATAAACACAATTTGTACTTTGAATTGTTAATATCCCTAATTGTTTTATCCATGTAATTTGAGAAATGTATTTTGTGAGATGTGTGTGATCGATTATGAATTTCTTTTTTTAGAAAGACTGAAAGTTTGAAATATGCTATTTATGGTGGATTATGATGATTGATTCTATACGTTGATTATTAATTTGGTGAATCATGTGTGATGGATACACATTTTGAGATTCATGGCTGAAGATGTGTTTTAAGTGAAGTTGTATATCCTTTAAAAAAAATTTTTCTGGAGAAATTTTTTCACCCCAGAATGGGGGGGTGTCATGTGACGTAGCCTCACATCAAGGCATGTGACGCTCCATCACATGTAGTTAGTGATATGAATCATTTCCCCATGCCACTACTAAAAAGGAAGAATATTCATGTGGCTTGACTAGTGTAGCGGGTGTCCCCAAATAATGGTGAGAATGACTCATTAAAGAAAGAAGGGTGGTCATTGGGTGAAAGTGACCACTGAGAGATATTTTAATAAGGGTTGGTAAGGTGCTGGTCATGTGTTTTGAACACTGAGTATGCACTCACTAGGAGGAGGGAGGAAAGAATCAGTTTTAGCCCAGCAGATGGCCTAGAGACTCGAACCTGTCAGGACGCTGGTCCTCACTGCTGACCAGTCATTACCAGATGAGCCATAGATAGTTGGGAAAGCTACAGGGGAAAACCTAAAGAAAAGAGAAAGAAAGAATTCATAATTAAATTGGGAAGCAGGTTACTTACACGAACCTTATTCGTGTTTCAGCCCTTCGCCCTTCACCCTTCACTTTTCACCCTGTGAGGTGGTTAAAGATGGCCATGGTGTGGGAACACACCGGTAGTTCAGCCCCAGCAATTAAAGACTCCAGGAAGAGGAGTTGGAACTCATCATCTCTCCAGTGACAGGAGAAGTCTAGGGAGAGGAGTTGGAACTCATCATCTCTCCAGTGACAGGAGAAGTCGAGGGAGAGGAGTCAGAACTCATATCTCCAGTGACGGGAGAATTCAAGGGGCGATACGATGTCTGAGAGAGACAGGGAATCATGACAGTATGGATCGAGTCTTATATCTGATGCAGGCATAGCATCAATGATGAAAGAATTAATTATTCTCCTGGTCTGGATCTTGGGCCAGTGTTATGTGAAGGCCATGACTTTACAGAAACTTGTATTGATGTAAATGGGAAAATTGGTTACAAGGATGCATGTATAAATCTGTTTATAAATTGTTTGATGTGATTTAGTAAAGTGTTTTTCCCTAAGGGAGAGGGGGAGAAGAAAAAACATTCGGTAGTGCGCCTTTTGGTTGATTGGAAAGATTGCGTGTGCGTGTGGAGTAAATGCTGTCATGAATGCGTGTGTGCAAAAGTGACAGTGTGACACTTAAAAAGGAGAATAGTAAGAAAACAGCATGAAAATTAGAGCAGCTGGAATGGAGGTCATGCGAAAACGGTAAGTATCAGGACCATAGGCTGCGAATTAGTCAATCGGGGCATTCAACACTATAGCCATCAATTTTTTAAAGCAAGCAAACAAACAAACATCCCCCCCCAAAAAAAAAGAAACAATGCTTTCAAGTCATCTTTTAAGCATGACTACTGTTAGGTGACGTCAAATTCATGTGCCTTAATTACTAATCAGCTAGTGTCTTGATATTATCACACACATGCACATTAGTTCAGGTACGTCACGATCAGTATCACCATTAACAATGAATGCAATCGTAGAGGTGTAAAAGGGAAGGGTATGAAGTTCGTGATCCCGGAATTAGACGATGTTTACATACAGTTAAGGACGAAATAATGTGTTATGAAAAGTGTGGTCATCTGCATTTGTCAATGATATGCT
>JAFLJL010003267.1:25000-62538 GCA_018398815.1 Conus ventricosus | reverse complement strand
TTTCACTATTTGCAGAATAGTAGTTGTGCAAAGTCAGTCTCACAAAGTATATGTTGTTCTTCATGTTTGAAACATGCTGGTCCCTGCGACCAGTTATGCATTAAAAAAATGCCAGAGTCCTTTCCTTATGACCGGCAGCAACCAATTTATGTTATTGCAAAGTAAACAGTAGATCGATGGTTAATTTGTGGCGGGCCCATTAATCAAACGGTTTTTTTTTGCAACATCGAGAGGTGTACTTTTCATTTCAACCTCCTTGCAGGTTAAAACAAAGACGGTCATTCTAAAAGTAATTTGAAAGAAAAGAAGAAGAAAAAATGAATATAGAGACGACGCAAAAAAAAGCAAAGACATATTATAACATAAATGCAAGAAAGGTACTTTCTGCCTGCAAGATAGAGTGGAGCGCCATCTACACCTGCATTATTCCAAAGTGAACTTAGTCTTCTACTAGCACAAGCATTTGGTGAACTATTCATGACATTTTGCCGTAGATTGTTTTTCAAATGCTTGAACTGTACTTGTTGGTGGCATTGAATAGATGTTGACACGAATGATCGAATAAACATGAAAGACATCCCATAATTTTCTTAGTGTACCTCATTACGGTTCTTAACTCATTACGGTTCTTGTTTAGTGACAGTTGCCATTTTCTTTTCGCTGCCTTTAAAAGTCGTGTTCTTACTAACAGTTTTCGATTGTGACCAATCCGTCTCTGTTGCTTCGACATCAACTGACATCTTATATATATATATAGTTAAAACAAGTTAAAAGAGGAACCTTAAAACTATCTACAAATTTGTTTCAAGCGTGTTGCGCTGTCATCAGGATGGTTTTTGGTTTGCCCACCACCAATGTTATATAGCGTGTGGGCTCCCGTTTGCTGTTGTTTGCACGTGCGGGTTGGCTCCCACGTGTTTTTGGGGGCTTTAGGTTTTTTTTTTGGGTGTGTTCACAAACAACGATTTGCCATTTATGCCTGCAGTTGTTTACTATTTCTGTTTTGGTGTTTAAAGTTGCTAAGTGTGGTTTGCATAGTATTAACATTTTTCAGTTAAACATAGGTTGCACCTTAGAGAATGTAAATATCTATGTTCAAGACCGCCATCTTATTTTGCATCGGGCCCAACATATGATCACCCTGGGTCTAACTTGAGACCTATGGCGCCCTGGGGCCCCCAAGCCAGCCCAGAGGATCACAGATAATGTGGCCAGATGCGAAGAGTTTTGGGAATATGCCTCTAATTGTGGTATTTCTTACCTTGCTTGCCTGCTTTCGTTTGTCAAATTTGGGGCAATTCTTCACCCCCTTTTCAGTGGCTCTTCCTAGGACACACAAACACAGGGTGGTTTTGTGGGCGTTTTTAGCCACGCCAGTGACCAGACAACACAACAAAAGGGGGAAGGGTCACTGAGGGCAGAGAAGAGGGTCAAATGTAGACTTTATAAACCACACAAACAAGTACAAAACCACTGCAGGCATATTCCCAATTTTCCCTTTTTGGATTAATATATATACTGTGCAAACTGAAAGCTTTTAATTCTATGGTGTTTTTTGCATAATTGGGGCTGTTATTAAAATTGTTTTTTTTTTCAAGCAGAATAGTTTTAAAGGTTAAACAACAACTGTGCTTTAAAGTATTTTTAGTAGCTACTTTGTATAATATTCATATTAAAAGTTAGCAATTAAACATAAAAACACAACTTTTAGTAATCAATTCTCTCTCACTGATCTATAAATAGTAATTTATTAAGGGAAGACAATTACTTTTATGCAAAATTTAAAAGGGAGATAAATCACTTTCATTATCATTGTTAATGATTACTTTGTGCTTGTGTTAATAAGGAAGGTAGAATCGTACTAGACAATTGCTGTCAGGAGAGAGATTGGAAACCCAAGATCTTAAAATAGACCTCAGCCGCTAAAAGATCAATAGGCGGGAAAGCGTCTCACACTCTGTGTGTGCATGCGTGCCTGCGTGCCTGTGTGTGTGTGTGTGTGTGTGTGTGTGTGTGTGTGTGTGTGTGATCAGGCTGGCCAAGCAGTATGTAGTTCTAAATAACTATAATTAAACCAAAAACTCCTTCATCTTAATTAAAAACATTACTTGGCGCTCAAAGATACGGGGGACAACCCCTATTTTAAAGTTACAAAACGTTTTCGGAGTTGTTTCCCTTGACATGTGTGTGGAATGAGAGAGGGGGGGGGAGATGGGGGAGGGAGGGATGAGAGGTGGAGACAGACGACAGACAAAGACGGAAACAGACAGACGAAGGGAGACAGAGAAAACAGACAGACAGAAAGAATGAAAGAAGAGAGAGATGAGGGTTGAATGAGGGAGAAGGGGGGGAGAGAGATGTGGGGCTTAATTATTTTTTAATTGCTGTTTTTAATCTGGTTTAAAAATGAACCCCCAGGTAGTTATAAAGCTTACAGAAATTTGATGATTTTTGGGTGGGCGATTAATGCTGGGTTGATAAAGAGTTTTAAAAGGGACATGTTGATGAATTTATAACAGAACTTTTTGAAAGCTTAACTATGCGAGAAGCGTATTGAAAGCCGTTAGTAAATCCCAACAGTCTTGGCCAAAACCCAGTTTATAAAGCTTTTTGCTTTTTTTCTTGATAATATTGCCCCGAAGATGCTGACCTGCATGTGTCTGATGACCTTGAAGGAGTAACTGTTACCTTTAAACCTGATCATTTTTTTACGATTAGAAAGACTAGGGAATAATAACTGAATTTACATTTTTTTTTTTATTTATTTTAGATTTAAAATGGCTGCCGAACTCAGTGAATCTGATTTAAAGAATTGTAATGAACTATTTGACGAAACAATGAAAGTATAACATTGATTTTAGTGAATTTGGTTTTGAGAAGATTGTAAACAATATTATAAAAGATCATAGTGAACTATTTAACGAAGCAATCAAAGTGATGAACATTGACTGTAGTAATTTAGAAAAAGCTAAAATATTAGCAGGCGTTATTGTAAGGTTAACGTGGCTTGAAGTGTTGCAACGCTTGGGCAAAGAATAAAAGCGGGTTTTTACTTACTTTTATTTACATTTATTTTTTTAATTTACGCAAATATTGCGGCTTTAAAATGGCGACACAAGAAAATTTCGAGGATAAAAAACTTATACGATGGAAGAAAATTTAATATGCAAACAATTAAGCAATACATTTAGCGAAGTAGACATGACCTATTAACCCACAAACGCTCATGAAAGCTGGCACACGCTTTCTCTAAAATCCCAGAGTCCTTAAAATGCGAGCCGCCAGTAAAAGTGCTGTTGGCCTTCTGTTTGGGATTATATAACGCCTGATGTAGTAATATGAAAGTCTGGGTTTCAACTAAACAGAAAGAAGTTATTAATTATCGCGGCTTTAATTATGACTGGCTGATTACATGCTTACACATTTTAAAACCATGCAAGTGAAGAGGAAAAGTTAAGGGGTTCTGGCTGGTCTGAAGGAACAGTCCTTGAAATCGATTGAGACAAACAAAGTTCTATCCTATAGTTGGCAATTCTTACCTTCCTCCCCCAAAAGAGTTAGTTTTTAAAACGGGCGTCTTTAAACATAATAATTTGACAAATGTGTTTTATGTGGTGTCTTTTTGCGCATTTACATCTTGTTAAAAATCATGCAAACAGAGTTTCTAATTATGAACAATAAAGAAAGAGCTGGAACTTTGATAACATAACATTTCCAGTGAGTATAGAAAGTATATCTCAGTTTGAAGAGCAAAACAAGCCAATCACTGTAACGCTAAAATGGTCTGTAGTAGCCAATCTAGTGCTCTAGGATTTCTCCCAACGCTCCTACTTTTGGCGAACCACTTGCAAGCATGTAGACTTGATCCTGTTTGCAGATAGCACAAGAGTCATTATGTATTAATCAGAACAATTTAGCAGATTATGTTATACTAAAAAAGGACAATTTTAAACAAGAGCATTGTAGATGTGTTTGGTTAGAATCCCAACTATAAAAGCAGCTCCCGAGCTAAGAAACGTTTTGAAAAAGTTTGTAGATGTGAAACCGAACTTCTACACCTAAACCGGGGTCTAAAGTTATTTTTAAGAATTTCACGAATGCAGATGAGCCGTACGTGGTTTATGCTGATTTTGAATCAATCTGCCGCAGTATAGGGCCCCCCAACAGCAAGAACAAAACACCCTTATTAACCCACCATCAATATGTTCTTATGTGTTTGTTGTTGTTAGGTCGATGGGCACACACACGCCCAGAGATTTACAGAGGTCCCAACGCAGCTATTTAGATTTTTAGAGCAGATGAAACTAGTTCGTATTCACTACTCCAACCAATAAATCTTTCAGACATTGTTATGACCCTGAAGACCAAGAATGTTTGCCTATCTACCACTGTTGGATTGGGCGGCTTAGAGCTAACACCTAACAGTAAAGACACGCCCGTAAGAGACCACGATCAACTTACGGGAAAGTTCAGAGGGGCCGCGCACAACATTGTAATCTTCAATTTAAAAGGTTTGGGACCCCCAAAAATGGAAACTGCCTATCTTCTTTCATAATTACGAGGTTTACGTTTTCCATTTTATCATGCAGCAGTAACTTCTGAATAAAAGAGGGTTACTTGCATTGCACAGTTTCAGAAAAGTACATGACCTTTACTCTTGACTGCTTATCCTTTTATGACTCAGCCAACATCTGATGGTTAGTTTAGATAAGTTAGCGGGGTCTCTGCAAGATTTTCCCAATCACTAAAAATATTTTGATCCATTTTTGGTGAGTAAAGGTGTTTACCCCTAGAATACATGAACTCGTGGGAAGGTTTGACAAGAACTCGCTTCCTCCTAAGGGGCTTTTTTTCTAGTCTTAGAGGCAAGACATAACGGGACTCTGATATGAATCCGCTCAGAAAGCTGGACAGAATTACACTGTGAAACAATGGGCGATTTTTCACGATCACTACTTGATGGCCGCGTGTGTTTATTAGCAGAGTCTTTCAGAATTACAGATCACATGATGAAACACTACTGTCTGACTCATCACATTACATCTCTGCGCTGGCCTTTCTTGGGATGCTTTCTTGAAGTCTAAAAAACATCAAGATTGACTTAATATCTGATTGCCCACACTTAAAGATGATTGAAGATGGGCTGAGGGGAGGTATTAGCATGGCCTACATCCTTCTGCAAAGCCAAAAAACAAATATTTAGATGATATGATCCTACTAAACACCCAACTATCTAATGTACTTAGACGCCAACAATCTGTATGGGTGGGCATGAGTCAACCGCTTCCATGAGAAACTTTAAGATGTGGAGGGCCCCCATGATGTTAACCTGTGTTAGGTATTCTGTCACAGCTTACACCTGATAATCAGCAGGACTAATCTTGGAAGTGACTTAGAATATCCTAAAGAATACACGATCTCCACAACGATTCCCCATAGCCGCAGAAAGATTAAAGTTGAGCCCCATCGAACCTCCTAATTTTTGTGCCAATCTTAGACATAAAACTAAATATGTGTGCTTTTACAGACTCCTACAGTTTTACTTAAACAGGGACTGAAACCTAAGAGTTGTTCACAGAATAATATCTGTGATCACGAGCCCTTCTGAGGCCATACATCAAGAAGAATATGATCTTAGAACCCAAGCCACTGAGTTCAGAAAAAATCTTTTAAACTGATGAACAACAGCTGTTTTGGTAAGACGATGGAAAATCCACACAAACGTAAAGATGTGAAATTAGTTACAAAAGAAAAACAAGCAATTAAGCTGGTCTCTAAACCTAACTATAAAGATTTTTAAAAAATTTAGCGATAGCCTGGTTGGCATTATGAGAAGAAAAAGGATGTTACGTTAGAAAAAACCCGGTGTTTATCGGTTTTTCCGTATTAGAGTTGTCAAAGTTATTGGTGTTAAAATTTCTGTACGGCTACTTTAAACCGCGGTACCAGAAGCAAGAGTCCTTACACAGACATGATAGTTTTATTCTAGACGTCCCCAGAAGACTTTTACAAAAATTTAGAAACAGAAGTAGCTAAAGGAGTTGATGGGTGGACGACACATGCGACTATCCGAAAGACAGTCCTTTACTTTCAACTGTGAACAAGAAAGTGTTTGGGAAAAGATGAAGGATGAATTTAAATTTGGAGTTATAAAAGAATATTTTGGGTTTTGCGGTCGAAGATGTATAGCGTTGCTAGCCAGACTTCTGAAATGAAGAAGGTAAGGGCAAAAGTAAAGAAGTTGTCAAAAAATATAACTACGACAACTACAAGCAAGCTCTCTTTGAAAAAAAAGTATTTTATCACACAAATGTTAATCTGCGCTCTACTCTTATCAAGTAAACACAATGTGTTAACAAAAATCACTAGTCTCTAACAATAACAAGAGAATTACGTCAGTCCTGAGTTTTCATATGCTGTAGGGCATTGGAGAACTTTTAAGATTAACTTGACTGACTTAACTTGTATTTAAACTTAAGAACCTCACTAGTACTTACTTAAGAACCTAACAATAACTTAACAAGAACCTAACAATAACTTAACTTAAGAACCTAACTAGCACTTAACAAGGACTTATAATTTATTACACTTAACTTGTAATTTACTTGACTTAACTTCAAAAGTACTTTCTATAATTAACTTAACTTTTAGTTAAACTTGTAATTATCTAGTTCTTATCTAGTTTTTTTATTTATTTCATTAAAAACTATTCCATAGAAAATGGGTCTCAGCAGGAGGTTGCACTTTTTTTGCGAAGGCTGGCTCTTTTTTTTACTGTGGGGCTTGTGACTTTGTTGCTAGGTATGGGGGTTAGGTATTTGTATGTAAAAAACCCCCAGCAACAACAGCAGCAAATACATAATTATACATCTTATCGTTTGATTGTGATTGTGATTGTGTTGTTAATTGTGTTGTTGTTAATTGGGCTGTTGTTGGCGGCGGCGATGTTGTATTACTATCTAACAATTTTTGGGTTTTGCTGATTGGTTTGCTTTTTGCAGTCGGTTCCATTCAGATAGTCTATGACCAGCCGCAACACGCCCGGACTTTTAGACTTAGTAAAAACTACTCACTTGCGGTACATTCACTTGCGGGCACTTACTTGTGGCACATTCGCTTGCCCCTGCAAGGGGCCCTGTGGCGTCTTCTTCTCCTGATCGCTCATTTTTTTTTTTGCGATTAAATTTGATATGATCAAAATAATATGATTAAAAGTAATTAATCCATGATGAATGGGCATAACATAGTCCCAAATTGTAGTACATGTAATGCGAGTTTCTAGCGCTTGTTTTAAAACCGGATCTTGTGATAAGTCATATTTAAATCTTTTCTGAATCAACTGGGCCATTTACTTATAACTTGCATATAAACTAATCTTTTGTCTGACCCACCGATTAACCTTTTTGGGAACATAGCTGCGCTTGTACCTAGCGTAGTACTTCTCAAACGTTGATGTAGACAGTTGTTGGATTTGTTCAATACTTAGTTCAGTGCTTAATACTGTTTAGTTTTTCCACACGCAGCCAGAGAGAAATAATCTTTTTTATGGCAGTGGTCTGCTGAGTACCCTACGGAGTAGTCGGCTTGCTCCTCCACTTTAATAGTTCGTCACAATCCATTTTAAAAGGGAAATTAAAAAATAATATAATACTTTTAAAACCATGAGTTTAAAGTTGGTTAATTATGCAGTGCTATCGTTGGTGTTATAGTTATTCAACCCTTGCAAATGTTTGTTTGGATAAAACCGCCAACATGGGAAGATAGAAGATTCGCCAAAAACTGGGTTGCAACTTTATTTTTAGCTTAACAACAAAAGATTATCTGATTAAAAAGCACATAGACAGTCTTTGTATTATGAATATTTTAATTATTTTTTTAGTTAATAAAAAGATGAGTGAAAAAAGATTATCAATACGATTTACCACTCTGCTGAAATTAGCGGTTTTAGTATAGGCTAAGCGTGTTAGCAAAAAACATGTTTAAAATGAAGTCGGCCTGATCTAGGAAGGTTAGACATTGAGGACGTTTTTAAAGGGTTTTATAGTTGAAATTTACTGCGGGGATTGCGTCAAAGACTTTCTTATTACGCAAGGAATTATCCCAGAAAATTTAATATAGAAAGATTAATTTAGAAATTTGATTTATAAAAGATGTTGGATTAGTTCTGATGGTAGGAGGAGTATTGTTAACGCTTTAGCCTTCTCGGCGCAATTATATGTTTATTAAATTGCGGTCCGATGAAGAGAGAGAACGGCATAAAAAGGCCCATAAAAGATTTAGCCAAGGCAAGAGACGCTTATGAGAAAAAACGAATTCCCTCACTTAGACTTTATTAATAAAATTTAAAGGGGACGGGCCATGCAGAGCACACATTACAGCTTTTGATGAGGCAATGAATGAGTATTACTAGTGACAGGAAAGAAGTTTCAAAACATCGTCGCGCCAGAATGTTGACTTTTATGAGCCATCTGAGGAACAAAAGGGATGCAGAGATAGATTTTATTGCAATTGGTATGACCTCAGTCTATCTTGTTGCTCACTTTCTTGTGTAAAATAAATGCATTTAAAATATGAAAAATACGAAGTACAATACGAAGTACAATACGAAGTAAATACGAAGTACAAAGTATTTTTATTCTCCTAAAGGGTATTGGAAAGGAAAGACCGCTATTGAAAAACTGATAAAGCTGCTAGGTTTTCTGAATAAGATGCGAAAGACTGGCTTTCAAAACAGGCAATTTGGCAAATATATCTCCCTGCCCCAAAAAGAATAATAAGGCCTAGATTTTTTAAAACTCAGTTCCAAATGACACCCACCAGTTTGGACTTGCTGTATTTTCCACATGACAAAGTTAGAAGAAAAAAGTTTAAGTATGCTCTGACAGTTGTTGACATGGCTTCAAGATACAAAGACGCTGAGCCTTTAACTGATAAAAGCTCAACTGCTGTGGCTGTGGCTTTACAACAAATATACATGAGGCCCATTAAAGTATCTAGGATGATTCAAGTTGATGATGGAAAAGAGTTTAAAGGTTCTGTAAACCAGTTGTTTTTAAAACTCTGTTACAGTTAAAGAGGGGATCCAGGCAACATCGATCACAACCCCTAGTAGAAAACTTTAATAAGAATCTAGCTGAACGCCTGTTTACCTATCAATATCACAGGAAATTAGGATAGAGAACGCAACACAGAATGGGTTAGAGATTGCCAGCAGTCTTACGCGTATGAACAATGAAAAATTTTAAAAAAGCAACAAGTCTTAAACCAGTAAACGCAATAAAATTTTAAAAAAAAAAAAGCATTACTGAAGATGTGCAGGGGACTAAAAAAACTCTTGCCGTTTGGACAAAAAGTAAGATACTTGTATGCTCCTGGAGAGGTAGAAGGTGATGTTAGAATTAGGCTACAGATCCCATATGGAGGGGTAGACGTATATGAAGTTGAAAAAATTTTGAAAACATCCCCCCGTATATTATTTAAGAGAGACTCTCTCTTCTAGCAGTGTACTGGTCTAAAAAGCCTGCCCCTAAGAGACCTTTGTTCGTGAAGAGCTGCAAGTTGTCCCGCCAAACACAGTGAGTTAACAAAAAAATAGTATTTATTTTTGTTTTAAAATTTTTTTTTTTGGCTTATGTTGGGTTTAATGATCGTTTTGTTTGTTTTTTCAATGTTTTGTTTAATTGCATCAGTGTCTACGGGCGTGAAGTAAACGTCTTTCTCCCCTCCTTTTGAAGTTCAATTTTTTGTCGTCTGTAATCTCACTGTCAGCCATAAGCTTTTGAAATTCTTGTCTGTAATGTTTTCATCCTGTAATGATTTGCTTATTCTTAACCTTAATGAACAAAGTTTTGCTGATTTCTAGGGCAAAATGGCAGTGTACTTTTGTAATTTTTAGGGGTTAATTATTTTAAAACAGCACTTTACAATCATAGACACGGCGCCTAAACCTAAAATAAGACCTCCCTAATGCTAAAGAGGGTGGCGCTCCAACCCCAGTAGTTTAAAAAAGCAAACTAGACCCGCACTTACGCTAGCTACGTGAATGAGCCCGTAATACATAAGGAAGAGTATTTAAAGCTTTAGCATATTTCTTTCTAGTAATCCTATACTTATCTAAGTCGCTTTCTATTTCTTTTGAAGTTCAGTTATTTGCTTTAACCCAAACTTTGTTTGAAATGCTTTTTTTAATCAAATTAATTTTGTAAAATGTTTTTATTAATCCTTTTGGTAGCACTTCACCAACAGAGTAAAAAGCAATAAAATAAATACTTTTAAAGAAAATGGGAAATCGAGTACTGTTAGTTTGTCTTTGTCCCAAATTTTACAGTACCTTGTTTAGTTTATGAAAACGTGTTTATTTCATCTCCGTTTTTGTAATGGCAATATGAATTAAGAGGCCATCAAAATTTTCAGCCTTTATTTGTACTCCCTTGTAACAATGTTCTGGCAAATGAATTAGACTCCCCAGGGGTAATTAATAAAACAAAAATCAAAGTGCAGTGTTAGGCATTGGCGGTTTGGAATAAATTTTGGGTTACTGTGTTCCCCCACTTCAACTAAGGTTTCTTTCTGCTCAGCACTATTCACGTTTATATGTATCTATTACAATCTGCTTTTTCTGGGTTTTGTTCCCGGGACAAGACTAGCAAGAAAGGGGCCTGCATTCAAAGCCTTTCTGAAATTTTGTTTTTTTATCAAAGTATACATTGGGGCTTCGCAAGTTAAATTTAAAATCCCGTTTATTTCAGGACGCAAAACCCAGTTATTGTCTTGTCTATAAAGTCTGTATTCATATTTGCCGTAATCAGTTGTTTTAGATTTCTTATTTGTTCTAGTTTAGGATGTTGCTGCCGTTTTTGTCTTCAAATTTTGTTCGTTTGTAAACCCCATCTTTGTGTATTCAAATCATAAAAAATTTCCTATCACCCTATCAGATCAAAATGGCTGTGTCTGCTAGGTCTTTTAACTCTACTGCAACGCATTTGGAGTCAGTTGCACTTTTGAAATTCTGGCCCCCGAGACATTCTTTTTAATATTAAAATTATTAAAAAACAAATTGTTATAAGCAAACAATAATAAACAATCTACAATAACAAACGTATTGAACTGGGGGGTCAGTCCGTAAACATTTGCTTTGCGTGCTTAGATTTTTCTAACCCCTCTTTTATTTTTTTAGCTCATCTTTGTCCTTATTATATAATTTTCACTTAAAATTCTTCAAACTATCTTTGTCCTTTGTGTAAAATAATACAAACCCATTTTAACTGCGATCTAAAGTCTTTTAAAACGGCATTGTATTTTTGAGTTAAGAGCCATACAGAAATAAGGCGTGGCGTCCATAAAGGCTAGTTTGACAGAGCTTTTCTTTTTTTAACAATGTCTCGTTCAGCTGAACAGTCATCAATAATAAACGGGTTTCAGTTCCCTCAAATAGTCTATAGTAATGTTTCTAAACAGTCACTCAGTTTGTCGCTTAGGATCAACTAGAAATATATTCTCGTTGTCCAAAATAAATTCCTTTCTTTGTAAGAAATTGTTGTGCTTAAAGGTTGTGCAGAAAATAACAAAGTGTCGTAATGAAAACCTGTAGATTGTTTGTAACAATCAAGTACGAGGACAGTTTTCCCAACCAGTAATCCCGCAGATAAGAGAACAGTGCGGATCTTTTTGGGAGAAACTTCAAAACTATCCATCTGTTTTTATAGGTTTTTTTCTTCTGCATTTTAATAAGCCACGTCCTTTAGCTGTTTTCTTCAATGTTTAACTGAGCATCACAACCATAAAAATATGCATTTTTATTGGGGCGTTTCCGTCTGTTTCTTGGGGAAAATTATTTTTTACCATCTTGCCCTACCCTTTCCACTTCAAACAAATCTGTGTCAAATGTGATCTAAAATCCAGCCACAGCCCCTATTTGGTTTTTAAGTAATCTTCTATTCTTACATCATAAAGGCGAAATTTTTTACATACCGATCAGCTGTGGATCTCTTTGCCTACCTCCAGCGAACAACTTTCTTATTTCATCGAAGTGTTGGTGAGGTAAAAGCCCCGACCGAATACAACTGATAGACTTGCCATTATTTGCACAGTCAAAATTTCTCAATTTTTGGATTATAAACGCTTTGATTCTCTATGAAAAGTAGTTGTTCCTTCAGTAAACAAGAACAAAATTCCTTTTAAAGACTTAAGAGATGATTTAGATGTATGTTCCAAAGAGTGTCTCGCTTGTTTCTTTTTCTTTTAGTGGAGTGTATAACTCTTTCATAATAAATAACTGTTTTATTTTTATACTGGGTTAAGATTGTTCCCGGCCAGTTCAGGGTTTGTAACAACATCAAATCAAGAGAAATGTTGCTGACTGTGTATTTGGATAAAGGGTCTTCGACAGATCAACAGGGAATCGTAGGATTAAATGTCAGTTCATAAGTAAGTTTTCTTTTAGTGCGCCTTGGTAAAATGGCATACGCGTCTTTAAAAAGTTAAAATCTAGGGGATGCAGAATCTGTTGCCAAATGCTTCTGCTACTGCCTCATCTTTAACATCATCCTTTGCATCCCCCGCTTTAGCTGTGCTTGAGACCCTTTTTGGGGTTTGTATTCCTGATAACTTTCTCTTTTCTTTTTTTTTAGGTAGCCATAGATCAGAATAAAGGGCAAAAATGTCGCCTCGCTAGTACAAAAACTTCTCTGCCTCCAGTTGATTTTCTATTGTTTTTGTTGGCTTGCCAAATTAGCAACACAGTAGCATTTGGATCTGTCGATGTAATATCTATTTTGAATGACAGTTTTGCAGTGCCCGGCATTATAAACATCGTCGGCCAAGATCAGGGAACTTAAATTAAAGTTTGTCCAGGTCAAGTGTGATGGAGTATTTACACTAATTACAGTCTGCCTTATACCTTTTACCCATGGGTTCTTTTCTTCTGTATGGATCGAGGTCACAACCGTATGAGTTCATTTTTTATAAAACAAAAAAGAATTAAAATAAAAAAATATGGCTGAAGATTTTGACGCAATTGATCCTGTTGGTAAAGAAGAAGAAGATGAGAACTACGCCCCTCATGCAAGAAGAGCTCAGTTGGTTAGAGCGCCGGACTCGTGATCTGGGGTTGAGGGTTCAAATTTTGGTATAGGGGGATTTTTCCCCGGAGTTAACATTGGTTTGACTCCCTTCCCATATAGTCCTTCGAATGAGACTATAAACGGGTTCCGTGTGTGAACGCACGCATTTAAAATCTTGCACACACGTAAATACATCACCAACTTTCGGAAGAGAAGGCCAGTTTGGCCGTTGGTAGGATGACACGTGACACATAGCATGCACTTCCCCCAAAAATGGAGTATGGCTGCCTTAATGGCGGGATAAAAAAAGGGTCATACACACAAACTCACTTTCCTGGCTATACAGGGAGTGTCCGCAGGAGTATCAGCCTGCGTCGCAGAAAGAAAGAAAGAAAGAAAATTGCAAGAAGAGCTTGAAGGAGAGCAGCAGGCCAAGGGTAGGGTTAAGTCAAATACGATTGCTAGATAGAATTGAATCATTATATAAACCAATGGGGCGAGAGTTGCCAGAAGCACTTAGGGTTTCGATTTTTCAACAGATAAAAATAATCATTTGATGTAAGAACCGGTAAAGGAAAGAGTGTGCGGCTTACTGCAAAAACCCAACCCAACCCAGTTTTTAAGCAGGGGCACAATTCTTAGAGATCTCACTGTTGTTGACAAGGCAATTAAAAATTTATTAACGATTTTAAAGGGCCCGAGGCTGTTAGTCTTTTACAAAACTTTGTGGCAAGAGTTGCCAACACAATCTAAAAAAAAAACATACCTCTTTAAGAATTAAATCGAACAGCAGATGAAATATAGAAATTGGAACCCAAATTTTAATGAAAAGACACAATTAAAAACAATTGAAGATTCTCCATTGCCTATGCGTGAAATCCTGGGGCTTAATGAGGCTTTACGGACAATAAGGGGTGAACTAACAAACAATTTGGCAAAACTTGGTGAGCTGGATAGAGAGATAGAAAAAGAAAAAAATAAACTGGCTGATGCAGTGATAACAATTTAGGGCGAGAAGAAAAGGCTATAATACATCGAAAATACAGGATTTAAGGTTGCTAAGGAAGCCAGTTTAGAAGTGCTGTCTACTAACAGAGCGCAGCTAGCATCACAAACAAGCAGAATAAGAGAAACTATAAACCAATACTTTATGAAATACTACGCTAGCTGAAAGAATAAGGACTCTGTTCAGAGAACAGGGGATTACAAAGTTAGTATATTAACGGCTGTTGGGTTTGCTATCTCTACACTCGTTTATGTTTTAACCGGCAGTGCGCAACAGGACCCGTAGCTCCCCCCAAAGCCTCAACTGGTAAAAGTTGGATTAGAAAACATTGCATCATCTAGCAAACTATTAAAGAAGTTAGCTGCCAAAGCGCTTGATGCTCTGCCTGGCATAATAGGCAGTGTTGTTAGTTGGGTTTTGTTCTATATTTGGCAAAGTTGCTGGTTATATGGCTACCATCTGTGGAGTTAGGAGTGCTAGCTGCTGGATTAATTTTTAGTGAAAAAAAGTATGGCTAATCAGTAAAAGTTAAAATAAACGGGGCGTCTTTTCGTTTGTGTGACTGTCAGTGTGAGGCAGATCAAAGGTGGCGCGCTTTCTGGGCTGCTTTCTGGCTGTGGGGCGCTTATAACTGGGTCGTTTCTTCAGGGTTAGGTACTTTTTTTTTAAAAAAGATGGAGCAGGCCTTGTGTTTTAAAACCCTTTATTGTGTATAAGTTTTGGTCGTCTCCAGCTAGGGGGATTTCATTGTTATAATTCTGTATCATACCAATCTGTAGTCTAAGGTCAGAGGGTTTGCATGTATAATCCAATGACTAAACAAAGTCAACCTTTGACCCCCAGCTGTGTAAGAAGTCTTGATACCTTTGTATGCTGGCAGGCAAATCAACGGCCCGAGTTAATAGCATTTCTAAATTAGCTAGAAATTGTTTTCTGGCATCAAAGCCCGTAGATTGATCCACTATGCTAGACTTAGTCTGTGCTTGTGCTCCTAATAAACACCAAAAAGTATGTCCCTATGGAGTATTAAGCCTTTGCACTCCCGGCATTGTTAGACTTCACTTTCATCTAAGATAAATGTTGCCCCAAGCATTAGGATGTTTTGTTCTATGGATCCTAATCGAATTGTTTTCCTGGTTGAAAAGAGGTGTGACCAGGCCCGTAGTCATAAGTATATTCTCTTTTTCACCCCACAAATACAATGTGCCTAACCCCTGATTGCGGTCTAACTTTTGTCTAAAGTGTTGAAGGATTAAAGTTAATTCGTTGCATATTCTTTCATATGCATTATTGTCCATTGGGCTTTTAATGGGTTAAAACGCGTTGTCGCTTGGGAAAGGGGGGCTTGTAGTTCAGTTAGTATTTGTCTGTACTGGGAATAAACATGAAAGTTATATACTGACCTACTAAAGATTGGGGGGTGGTTAAATGGTTTGCATATGAAACACCACATCCAGTAGTGGGCAGTAAATGGCAAAATTTAACTGATTTGGTTAAAACGTCATAGGGTAGTATGACCATGTGATGGCACTCTATCACTTTATTGGCGGATTTAAATATTTAGTTAGCGGATTTACAAGTCTGACTTGGAAGCCATATGATTTTGTCTACTGCAATGGTTAAATTGCTGAAGTCCAAAGATTTGGGTTATAAAAGCTCCTACATTGTAAGTGACACTTTCGTTATATTTAAAGGGTTTCCCTTTTTTAAAAATGGTTTAATAGTTATAAAAAAGTTACATCTGTTTTAACCAAGCAAAACGATCGTGTGTTCTTAACGTACCCAATTGTCAATTGGGTGGGAGTTGTTTGGATTTGCCCTTAAAGAAATTGGGTTTTAAAGTTAAGTGGGTAACATATTGAAAAAGCTCAAAATAATTGGATAATATTAGTAACGAGGGGGGCGGCCAAGTAACCATGTAAAAATAAACCCGAAGGTTATTACAATTTTGTTCTTTAAAGAATAAATTAGCGAATTTGGTATATTATTAACAATCAACGAAGCAAACCTCAGAATTACTATACATTTCCCACTAGAAGAAAGAAGAGAGTACACTTTCCTAAAGGACCCGGCTAAAATCTTGGGCTTTCCCCAAAAGTGACAGAGCTTATAGATTTAGTACAAGAGAAGATGCTTATCAATTTTTTTAAGGTAATAAACCTTTGATTTTTCGTAAACCCATTTTGTATGTCCATTTACAAAAAGTTAAAACAATGTTATTTGTTTTAATGGCTATCCATCTACAGTTCTACGAGCACTTTCCCTCAATTAAGGCGGGTTTTGCGATTTCAGTTATATAGGTTTTATTGGAAACAGCCAATTTAAAGAATTAATTGAGGGGTCTATAAATTCATTGGATGTAAAAATAACTAATCAGATGGAAGGCCAGCTGATTGTTCTGATTTTATTAATAGTGCTTGAGGTAGAAGAGAATATTAGAAAAGTAGGGAGGACTCGTCACGCGGACGTCCTTAATTTTTATGTCCTGGAGAGAAAGTAAATATCTATGTTCATGATCACCAAAAACTTATCTGGCACGTAAGCCCCCCGTTTTAATGTACTAATTACGTCAAGTTTTTGCTGTTTTTGCGTGTTAATTTTGTATAGAAAAGGTGTTAATTTTGGTCAAACTGACAATGAGATGGACGTGATTTGTATGTGAAAAGGGGGTTTTCGTGCAAAATAAGATGGGCGGTCTTGAAAAATAGATATTTACAAATTTTCTACTTTTTTGAAACATTGCTGTATGGTGATGCTCTTTTTATGATTTTCCAGGATTATTGTAGCTTATATACTGACATACATATACAAGAAAAAATATATACAAGAAAAAAATTTAAAGACAGTATCCGCACTAAAGGAAAAGAACTTGCAGAGCGCATAGACCTAAGTGACAGGATAGAAGCGACAGCAACAAAAGAAGCTTTCATAACACTTAAAGCCACAAGCCAATTTTCATAACCAAACCAACATGTAGACTAATAAACCATCCAAATTCTGATTAGGCAAAATAAGCAAGAAAATTTTGGAAAAAAAAATAATGAACGTAAAATCAAACTCTGAATACAACTCTGGAGAACACATACGAAGTTATTCAAGGTTAAAAAAATCAATAAACAAAGTAATACAGTATTCATCACATTGACATAGTAGGGCTTTTACGATCTATAGATGAGGAACTACTCACCAAAGCCTGAAAATTTGCCCGTAACCACACAGACATAACAGGGTCAGAAATGGAAATCATTTCTCACACCAAGAAAACATTACTACACAGCAAAATGAAAACCTGGTCAGGAAAACCAACAGAAACTCAACATTCGACGTAACCATGGGATCATATGATGGTGCAGAAACATGTGAACTGGTCGGACTATTCATGCGTCCAACATCAAGAAAAAACTCGGAAAAAAATCGGACTATACAGAGACGATGGCCTTGCTGCCCCTAACCACCCAAACCAAGAACCATCGAAAACAAGAAGAAAAACTATGCAAAATCTTCCAAAACCCCAACTTAAAGATTACCCTTTGAAGCAAACAAAAGGTAGTGAACTACTTGACATAACATGGATCTCAACAATCACATATATAAACCATACAAGAAACCCAACGATACACCTTTTATGTACACACCAAAAGTAACCATCCACCATCTGTATTAAAGACCTACCCCATGGCATAAAAAAGAGACTATCAAAACCTGTCATGCAGTGAGAGGTGTTCAACAATGCAGCAGTAGAAAACAAATGGATGCAATTACAAATTACAATACAACCCAGACAACAACAAATAAAGCAAGAAAATAGGAAAAGAAAAAAACATTGGTATAACCCCATATGACGGGAAACTCAAAACAAACATGGGAAAGAATTTTTCAAATCCTAACAACTTCATTTCCAAAAGAACACAAACTGTCCAAAATATTTTAAAAAAAACACTGTCAAACTATCGTATCATGTATGCCCAACCCCAAAAACCTAATTGACGCATCCAACAAATGAAAATCAACACAGCAAAGAAGGGTGAAGAAAGGAAATCTTGCAAATGCACCAGAAAGGAGCAGTGCCCACTAAACAATAATGTCTTCACAACAACATTGTATACCAGGCTACTGTGACATCAGGAAATGAAAAAAAAAAAGAAAACATTACCAAAAGGGTATCACTGGAAAAAACACTTCACAAACCTGGAAATCAAACCACAAACAATTTGGTCATTTAATAAAAAAATATATAAAAGATTTAGCAAATAGCCTGGTTGGATATGATGAGAAAAAGGAGTTACGTTAGAAAACGGTGTTTATCGGCTTTACCGTATTAGAGTTGTCAAAGTTATTGGTGTTAGAATTTCTGTACGGCTACTTTAAACCGCGGTACCCAGAAGCAAGAGTCCTTTACACAGACACTGATAGTTTTATTCTAGACGTCCCCACAGAAGACTTTTACAAAATTTAGAAACAGAAGTAGCTAAAGGAGTTGATGGGTGGTACGACACATGCGACTATCCGAAAGACAGTCCTTTACATTCAACTGTGAACAAGAAAGTGATTGGAAAGATGAAGGATGAACTTAATAGGACAGTTATAAAAGAATATGTTGGTTTGCGGTCGAAGATGTATAGCGTTGCAGCCAGACTTCTGTAATGAAGAAGGCTAAGGGCATAAGTAAAGAAGTTGTCAAAAAAAATATAACTCACGACAACTACAAGCAAGCTCTCTTTGAAAACAAAGTATTTTATCACACAAATGTTAATCTGCGCTCTACTCTTCATCAAGTAAACACAACTGCTGTTAACAAAAAATCACTAGTCTCTAACAATAACAAGAGAACTTACGTCAGTCCTGAGTTTTCATATGCTGTAGGGCATTGGAGAACTTTTAAAAGATTAACTTGACTGACTTAACTTGTACTTAACTTAAGAACCTCACTAGTACTTACTTAAGAACCTAACAATAACTTAACAAGAACCTAACAAATAACTTAACTTAAGAACCTAACTAGCACTTAACAAGGACTTATAATTTACTTACACTTAACTTGTAATTTACTTGCACTTAACTTCAAAAGTACTTTCTATAATTAACTTAACTTTAGTTAAACTTGTACTTATCTAGTTCTTATCTAGTTCTTTATTATTTCATTAAAAACTATTCCATAGAAAATGGGTCTACAGCAGGAGGTTGCACTTTTTTTTGCAGAAGCTGGCTCTTCTTCTTTTACTGTGGGGGCTTGTGACTTTGTTGCTAGGTATGGTGTTAGGTATTTGTATGCTAAAAAACCACCCCAGCAACAACAGCAGCAATACATAATTATACATCTTATCGTTTGATTGTGATTGTGATTGTGTTGTTAATTGTGTTGTTGTTAATTGGGCTGTTGTTGGCGGCGGCGATGTTGTATTACTATCTAACAATTTTTGTTTTGCTGATTGGTTTGCTTTTTGCAGTCTGTTCCATTCAGATAGTCTATGACCAGCCGCAACACGCCAGGACTTTTAGACTTAGTAACACTACTCACTTGCGGTACATTCACTTGCGGAGCACTTACTTGTGGCACATTCGCTGCTCCTGCAGAGGGCCTGTGGCGTCTTCTTCTCCTGATCGCTCATTTTTTTTATTGCGATTAAATTTGATATGATCAAAATTAATATGATTAAAAGTAATTAATCCCATGATGAATGGGCATAACATAGTCCCAAATCTGTAGTACATGTCACATGCAAGAGTTTCTAGCGACTTGTTTAAAACCGGATCTTGTGATAAGTCATATTTTAAATTCTTCTTCTGAATCAACTGGCGCCATCTTACTTACTAACTTAGCATATAAACTAATCATTGTCTGAGACCCACCGGCGCTAACCATTTGTTGGAACATAGCGGCGCTTCGGTACCTAGCGTAGATACTTTCTCAAAAACGACTGATGTAGACATTGTTGGATTTGTTGCAATACGTAGGTTCAGTGCTATATACTGTTTAGGTGTGTTTGTTGCCACACGCAGCCAGAGAGGAAAATCTTTCCTTTATGGCAGTGGACGCTGAGTACCCTACGGAGTATCGGCTTGCTCCTCCACTTTAATAGTCGTCACAATCCATTTTAAAAGGAATAAAAAATAAGATAATACTTTTTTTAAAACCAGGAGTTTAAAGTTGGTTAATTTGTCATGCCTATCCGTTGGGGGTATGAGGCTATTCAACCCTGCAAAATGTTTGTTAGGACTAAAACCGCCCAACATGTGAAAGATAGAAGATGCGCCTAAACTAGTTGCAACTTTATAATTTTAGCGGTAACAACAAAAGATTATCCTGATGAAAAGGTCACATAACAGTCTGTGCGTATTATGAATATTGTTAATTAGTTTTTTAGTTTAAGTAAAAAGAATGATAAAAAAAGGATTAGTCAATACGATTTTACCCACGCTGCTGTAAGTAGCGGTCTAGTATAGGCCTAAGCGTGTTAGCAAAAACATGTTAAAATGAAGTCCGGGCTGAGCAAGGTAAGGTTAGACATTGAGGACGTTTGTTAAGGTATAGTTGTAATTTACTGCAGGATTGCGTCATAAGACTTTCTATGACGCAAGGAATTATCCCAGAAAATATGAATACTGAGAAAGATTAATCTAGAAAAGTTTAATTTATAACAAGATTCTGGATTAGTGCGATGGTAGAGGAATATTGTTTTAACGCTTTAGCCTTCTCCGGCGCAAATTATATGTTTATTAAAGGGCGGTCCATGAAGAGAGAGAAACGGGCATAACAGGCCTATAGAAGATTTAGCCAAGGGCAAGGAGACGCTTATTGAGGAAAAAACGAATTGCTCACTAGAACTTTATTAATAAAAAGTTAAGGAAACAGGGCCATGCAAGAGCACATCATTACCCAGACGTTGATGAGGCAATGAATGAGTAGTACCTATTGACCAGGACAGAAGTGTTCGAACATCGTCGCCGCCAGACCTGTCTGACTTGTATGAGCCATCTGAGACAGAAGACTGCAGAGATAGAGTTATTGCAAATGGTATGACCTCCGTCTATCTTGTTGCTCACTTTCCTTGTGTAAAATACAATGCATTTAAAATATGAACAATAACAAGTAAATACGAAGACACTATACGAAGTACAATACGAGACAAAAGTATATTATTCTCCTTAAGGGTATTGGAAAGGAAAGACCGCTAGTGAAAAACTGAGTAAAGCTGGCTAGAGTGTCTGAATAAGATGCGAACGACTGGCTTTTCAACAGCAATTTGCAAATTATCTGCTGCCCCAAAAGAATAATAAGGCCTAGATTTGTTACTCAGGTCCAAATACCACCCACCAGATGGACGTGCTGAATCATCATCTTCCACAGGACAAAGTTTAGGAAGAAAAAAGTTTAAGTATGCTCTGACAGTTGTTGACATGGCTATCAAGGATCAAAAGACGCTGAGCCTTTTAAAAACTGATAAAAGCTCAACTGCTGTGGCTGTGGCTTTAACAACAAATATACATAGAGGTCCATTCAAGGAGTCCTAGGATGTTTCAAGTTGATGATGGAAAAGAGTTAAAAGGTTATGTAAACCAGTTGTTTTTAAAACATCATGTACAGTTAAAGAGTGGATCCCAGGCAACATCGATCACTAGCCCTAGATAGAAAACTTTTAAGAATCTAGCGGGAACGCCTGGTGACCTATCAATATCACAGAGAAATTTAGGATAGATAACGCAACAACAGAATGGGTTACGAGATTGCCAGCAGTCTTACCCCGCGCCCCGGTCCATGAACAATGAAGAATTTAAAGCAACAAGGAGTCTTAAACCAGTAAACGCAATCAAATTAAAGAAAAAAAAAAAAAAGCATACGAAGATGTGGGCAGGGGACTCAAAAACGCTTGCCGTTTGGACTAAAAGTAAGATACTTGTATGCTCCTGGAGAGGTAGATGGTGATTTAGAATTAGAGCTACAGAGCCCCATATGGAGCGTAGACGTATATGAAGTTAAAGAAGTAAGAAAACATCCCCGCCCGTATATAGTTAAGAGAGACGCTCTCTTCTAGCAGTGCTATCAGCGCTAAAAAAGCCGGCCCCTAAGAGAAAGCCTTTGTTCGTGAAGAGCTGCAAGTTTGTCCCCGCCAAACACAGAGTGAGTTAACAAAAAAAATAGTATGTATTTTGTTAAACGTATTTTTTGTTGGCGTATGTGGTTTAACTGATCGGGGTTTGTTTTTTTCAATGTTTTGTTGAATTGCATCATGTCTACCTGTCGTGAAGTAAACGGTCTTCTCCACTTCCTTTTGAAGTTCAATTTGTTTGTCGGCCGGTAATCCTCACTGTCAGCCATAAGCGTCTGAATTCGTCGTCGTGTAAATGTTTTTCATCCTGTAGTGATTTGCTTAGTTCTTAATCCTTAATGAACAAAGTTTTGCTGATGTCTAGGGCCAACAATGGCAGTGTAACTTTTTGTAATGTTAGGAGTTAATTATTGTAAACAGCACTTTACAATCATAGAGACACGGCGCCTAAACCTAAACTAAACTCCCGAATGCTCAAGAGCTGGGCGCTCTCCAACCCCAGTTAGCTAAAACAGCACACTAACCCGCACTTACGCTAGCTACTAGCTGAGATCCAGTAATACATAAGGAAAGAGTATTTAAAGCTTTAGCATATTTTCTTTTCTAGTATTCCTATACTTATCTAAGTCGCGTTCCTATTTCCCTTTTTGAAGGTTCAGTTATTTGCTGTTAACCTAAACTGTTTGAACATGCATTTTTTTAGATCAAATTAATTTTGTAAAATGTTTTATTAAATCCTTTTGGTACACTTCAACATACAGAGTAAAAAAGCAATAAAAATCAACATACTTAATGAAAAGGAAGTCGATACTGTTAGTTTGTCTTTGTCCAACATTTCACGTAACCTTGTCAGATGATGAAAACGTGTTTAGTTCATCTCCGTTTTAGTAATGGCAATACTGACTTAGAGGCCCATCCAAATTTTCAGCCTTTATTTTAACTACCCTGCTAACACATGTTCTGGCAAACTAGAATTAGACTGCCCCAGGGGGTAATTAATAATACAAAAAGATCAAAGTACAGTGTTAGCATGGGCGGTTTCTGGAATAAATTTCTGGGATACTGTGTCATCCCCCACTTCAACTATGGTCTTCTTTCTGCTCAGCACCATATTCACGGTTAATGTATCTATTACAATCTGCTTTTTCTGGTGTGTGTTCCGGGAGCAGACTAGCAAGAAAGGGGCCTGCATTTCAACAAAGCCTTTCTGAAATTTTGTTTTTTATCAAAGGTATACATGGGGCTGTCGCAAGTTAAATTTAAAAATCCAGTTTATTTCAGGACGCCAGACCCAGTTATTGTCTTGTCTAATAAATCTGTTTGGCAAATTTGCCGGTAATCAGTTGGTGTTCGTAGATTTCTTATTTGTGCTAGTTTAGGATGTTGCTGCCGGTTTTTGTCTTCCTCAATTGTCTGTTCGTTTGTAAACCCCATCATCTGTGGGTATTCAAATCCCCATAAACAATTCCTATCACCCCTATCAGATCAAACTCGGCTGTGTCTGCTAGTCTGTTGAACTCTAACTGCAACGCATTAGGAGCTAAGTTGCACCTTTTGAATTCCTGGCCCCCGAGACATTCTTTTTAATATGAAAAATTATAATAAACAAATTGTTGAGAAGCAATCCAATAATAACCAATGCTAACAATAAACAAACGTATTGAACTGGGGGTCAGTCCGGAACATAGCGTAGCGGGCTTAGATTTTTCTTAACCGCGCTTTTTTTTGTGTAGCTCATCTGTGTGCCATATTATATAAGTTTCACTTAAACATTCTCTTCAAAACGAGCGTTGTCCTACGTGCGAAAATAATACAACCGATTATTTAATAAACTGCGAGCTAAAGTCTTTTAAAAACGCATTGTATTTTTTGAGTTTAAGAGCGACAGAAACTAAGGCGTGGCCCACTAAGGCTAGCTTTGACAGAAGGGCTGCTTTTTAACAATGTCTCGTTAAGCTGAACAGTCCATCAATAATAAACAGGTTTTCAGTTCCCTCAAATAGCCTAGATATAATGTATTCTAAACAGTCCACTCAGGGTGTCGGCGTGTAGGATCAACTAGAAATATATTCTCGTCTGTCCAAAATACACTTCCTTTCTGTTGTAAACTTGTTTGTGCTTAAAGGTTTGTGCAGAATATAACAACAATGTGCGCGTAATGAAACACTGGAGATTGTGTGGTGTGAACAAATCTAGTACGAGGACATTTTCCTTCCCCCAACACATAATCCCGCAGAGAAGAGAACAGTGCGGATCGTTTGTAGAAAAAACTTCAAACTTTCCATCTGTTTTATATAGGTTTATGTCTCTGCATTTAATAAGCCACGGACCTTTAGCCTTTTTCTTCATGTGTTAACGAGGCATCAAAACCATAAAAATGAGCATGTTTAATTTGGGCGTTTTCCGTCTGCGGTTGTCGTGGGGAAATATGTATTTTTACCATCTTGCCCTACCCTTTCGCCCACTTCCAAACAATCTGTTTGTCAAATGTAGATCTAAAATCCAAGCCCACAGCCCAGATTGGGTTTATTAAATACTCTTCTATCTTACATCATAAAGGCGAAGTTTTTATACATACACATCAGCTGGAGATTCTCTTTGCCTACCTCCACGTACAACTTTCCTATTTCATCGAAGTGTTGCATGAGGTATAAACCCTCGAACACGAATACAACTGATAACAGACTTGCCATTTATTTTGCCCAGTCCACCTTTCTTCCTCAATTTTTGGATTATAAAACGCTTCGATTCTCTATGAAAGTAGTTGTTTCCTTCAGTAAAAAAGAACAAAATTCCTTTTTAAAGATTAAAGAACTGCTTTAATGTAATGTTCCAAAGAGTGTCTCGCGTGTTCGAGGGGTCTGTAGTGGAGTGTATAAACTCTTTCATAATCAATAACTGTTTTATTTTTATACTGGGTTCTAAGATTGTTTCTGGGCCAGTTCAGGGGTAGTACAACATCAAACTCAATAGAAATGTTGCGACTGGTTGATGTGGGAGAAAGGGTTTCTGACAGAGCAACAGAATCGCTAGGATTAAATGGCAGTTCATAAGTAAGTTTTTCTTTTAGTGCGCCTTGGTAATATGGCATACGCGTCTTTAACAGTTCAAAATCTAGAGGGATGCAGAATCTGTTGCCAAATGCTTCTGCTACTGCCTCATCTTAACATCATCCTTTGCATCCTCCGCTTTAAGCCTGTGCTTGAGACCGTTTGGGCTTTGTATTCCCTGATAAACTTTCTCTTTTCTTTCTTTTTTAGGTAGCCATAGATCAGAATAAAGGGCAAAAATGTCTGCCTCGCTTAGTACAAAAACTTCTCTGCCCTCCAGTTTGATTACTATATGTTTAACGATGGCTCTGCCCAAATTAGCAACAACAGTAGCATTAGGATCTGTCGATGTAATATCTATTTTGAATGACAGTTTAGCAGTGCCTGGCATTATAACATCGTCAGCGCCAGATCAGGGAACTTAACTATTAAAGTTTGTCCAGGCTCAAGTGTTGATGGAGTATTTACACTAATTACAGTCTGCCTTATACCTTTTACACCATGGGGTTCCTTCTCTCTTCTGTATGGATCGAGGTCACAACCGTATGAGTTCATTTTTTATAAAACAAAAAGAATATAAATAAAAAATATGGCTGAAGATTTTGACGCAATTGATCCTGTTGGTAAAGAAGAAGAAGATGAAGAACTACGCCCCTCATGCAAGAAGAGCTCAGTTGTAGAGCGCCGGACTCGTGATCCTGGGGTTGAGGGTTCAAATTCGGTATAGGGGGATTTTTCCCTCGGAGTTAACATTGGTTCTGACTCCATTCCCCATATAGTCCTTCGAATGAGACTATAAACCGAGGTTCCGTGTGAACGCACGCATAACAATCTTGCACACACGTAAAATCCCATCACCAACTTTCGGAAGAGAAGGCCAGTTTGGCCGTTGGTATGGATGACACGTGACACATAGCATGCACCTTCCCCAAAGATGGAGTATGGCTGCCTTAATGGCGGGATAAAAAAAGGGTCATACACACAAAACTCCACTGCCTGGCTATACAGGGAGTGTCCGCAGGAGTATCAGCCTGCGTACGCAGAAAGAAAGAAAGAAAGAAAATTGCAAGAAGAGCTTGAAGGAGCAGCAGCAGGCCAAGGAGTAGGGTTAAGTCAAATACGATTGCTAGATAGAATTGAATCATTATATAGCCATATGGGGCGAGAGTAGCCAGAAGCACTTAGGGTTTCAGATTTTTCAACAGATAAAAATAATCATTTGTATGTAAGAACCGGTAAAGGAAAGAGTGTGCGGCTTACTGCAAAACCAACCCAACCCAGTTTTTAAGCAGGGCACAATTCTTAGAGATCTCACTTTTTGTTGACCAAAGCAATTAAACTTTATTAACGATTTAAGGCCTGGGGCTGTTAGTCTTTTACAAAACCTTTGGCAAGAGTTTGCCAACACAATCTAAAATACAAAACAACCTCTTCAAGAATTAAATCGAACAGCAGATAAACTAATAGCAGAAATTGAAACAAGTTTTAATGAAGAGACACAATTAAAAACAATTGAAGATTCTCCATTGCCTATGCTGAAATCCGGGGGCTTAAATGAGGCTTTACGACAAAAAGGGGGTGAACTAACAAACAATTTGGCAAAACTTGGTGAGCTGGATAGAGAGATAGAAGAAGAAAAAATTAAACTGCTGATGCAGATGATAACAATTTAGGGCGAGAAAAAAAGGGCTAAAATCCCATCAAAAATACGGGATTTAAGGTGCTAAGGAAAGCCATTTAGAATGCTGTCTACTAACAGAGCGCAGCTAGCATCACAAACAAGCAGAATAAAGAAACTATAAACACAATATTTTATGAAAATACTACGCTACTGAAAGAAAAAGGGACTCTGTTCAAGAACAGGGATTACAATAGTTAGTATATAACGGCTGTTGGGTTTGCTATCTCTACACTCGTTTTATGTTTTAACCCGGGCAGTGCGCCAACAGGACCAGTACCCCCCCAACGCCTCAACCTGGTAAAATTTGATTAAAAACAATTGCATCATCTAGCAAACCTATTAAAGAAGTTAGCTGCCAAAGCGCTTAAATGCCTGCCTGGCATAATAGGCAGTGTTGTTAGTTGGGTTTTGTCTACATAGGCAAAGTTGCTGGTTATATGGCTGACCATCTGTGGAAGTTAGGAGTGCTACTGCTGGATTAATTTTAGTGAAATAAAGTATGGCTAATCCGAAAAAGTTAAAAATACAACGAGGGCTGTCTTTCGCTAGTGTGACTGTCATGTGGGGCAGATCAACGGGTGCGCGCTTTCTGGGCTGCTTTCTGGCTGGGGGGCTTATAACGGGATCGCTTTCTTCGGGGTTAGGTACTTTTTTTTAAAATAGATGGAGCGGGCCCTTGTTTTAAACCTTGATTTGTACTAAGTTTTGGTCGCTCCAGCTATGAGATTTCATTTTTATAATTCTGTATCATACCAATCTGTATCTAAGGTCAGAGGTAGCATGAAATAATCCATGACCTACAACAAAGTAAACCCTTTGACCTAGCAGTGTAAGAACGCTTGATACCTTTGAAATGCGGGCAGGCAAATCAACGGCAAAGTTAATAGCATCTTCAAATTTTAGCTAGAAATTGTTTTCTGGCATCAAAGCCTGTAGATTGATCCACTATGCTAGACTTAGTCTGTGCTTGTGCCCTAATAAACACCAAACGTATGTCCGTTGGAGTCATTAAGCCTTTGCACTCCGCATTGTAACCTTCACTTCATCTAAGATAAATGTTTCCCAAGCATTAGGATGTTTTTGTTCTATGGGTCCTAATCGAACTTGTTTACCTGTTGAAAAGAGGTGTGACCAGGGCCAGTATCATAAGTAAAATTCTCTTTTTTCACCCCCCCAAATACAATGTCCTAACCCATGATTGCGGTCTAACTTTTGTCTAAAGTCAGTTGAAGGATTAATTTAAATTCGTTGCATATTCTTTCATATGCATTATGTCCATTGGCTTTTAAATGGATTAAACGCGTTGTCGCTTGAAGGGGGCTTGTAGTTCAGTTAGTATTCGTCTGTACTGGGAATAAACAGAAAGTTATATACTGACCTTACTAAAAGATTGGGTGGTTTAAATGGTTTGCATATGAAACACCACATCCAGTAGTTGGGCAGTAAATGGGAAAATTTAACTGATTTTGGTAAAACGTCATAGGTTTAGATGACCATGCGATGGCACTCTATCACTCTTTTTTGGCGGATTTTAAATTTAGTTAGCGGATTAACAAGTCTGACTTGGAAGCCATATGAAATTTGTCTACTGCAATGGTTTAAATTGCTGAAGTCCAAAGATTTGGGGTTATAAAACGCTCCTACATGTAAGTGACACTTTCGTTATATTAAAAGGGTTTCCCTTTTTTAAAAATGGTTTTTAAAAATATAAAAAAGAGTACAAACTGTATAACCAACAAAACGATCGTGTGTTCTTAACGTACCAATTGTCAATTGGCGTGGGATTGTAGATTGCCCTTAAAGAAATTGGTTTTAAAGTTAGTGGGTTAACATATCTGAAAAAGCTCAAATAATTGATTAATATTAGTAAAGGGGGGCGGCCAAATAACTCATGTAAAAATACCAGAAGGTTATTACAACTTTTGTTCTTTAAAAGAACTACTTAGCGAATTTGGGTATATTATTAACAATCAAAGAAGCAAACCTCAGAATTACTATACATTTCCCACAGAAAGAAAGAAGAGAGTACACTTTCCCTAAAACCTGGCTAAAATCTTGGGCTTCCACAATATGACGAGCTTTTAGATTTAGTAAAAAGAGAAGATGCTTAAAAATTGAAGGGAATAAACCTTCTGATTTTCTCGTAAACCCAATTTTGTATGTCCATTTACAAAAGTTTAAAAAAGAATTTTTAATTTGTTTAATGGCTACCATCTACAGTTCTACAGCACTTTTCCCTCAATTAAGGGGGGTTTTGCGATTATCCGTTTTAAAAGGTTTGATGAAACAGCCAATTTAAAGAATTTAAATTTAGGTCTATAAATTCATTGGATGTAAAAATAACTAATCAAGATGGAAGGCCAGCTATTGTTCTGATTTTTTAATAGTGCTTTTAGGTAGAAGAGAATATTAGAAAAGTAGGGAGGACTCAGTCACGCGGACGTCCTTAATTTTATGTCCCTGAGAAATGTAAATATCTATGTTCATGATCACCAAAAATTATCTTGCACGTAAGCCCCCCGTTTTAATGTACTAATTACGTCAAGTTTTTGCTGTTTTTGCGTGTTAATTTTGTATAGAAACAGGTGTTAATTTTGGTCAAAACTGACATGAGATGGACGTGATTTGTATGTGAAAAGGGGGGTTTTCGTGCAAAATAAGATGGGCGGTCTTGAACATAGATATTTACATTCTCTACTTTTATGAAACATTGCTGTATGGTGATGCTCTTTTTATGATTTTCCAGGATATATTGTAGCTTATATACATGACATACATATACAAGAAAAAATATATACAAGAAAAAAATACATGACAGTATCCGCACTAAAGGAAAAGAACTTGCAGAGCGCATAGACCTAAGTGACAGGATAGAAGCGACAGCAACAAAAGAAGCTTTCATAACACTTAAAGACCACAAGCCCAATTTTCATAACAATCCAACATGTAGACTAATAAACCCATCCAAATCTGAATTAGGCAAAATAAGCAAGAAAATTCTGGAAAAAAATAATAAAGAACGTAAAATCAAACTCTGAATACAACCTCTGGAAGAACACATACGAAGTTATTCAATGGTTAAAAAAACTCAATAAACAAAGTAATACAGTATTCATCACATTTGACATAGTAGACTTTTACCGATCTATAGATGAGGAACTACTCACCAAAGCCCTGAAGTTTGCCAGTAACCACACAGACATAACAGGGTCAGAAATGGAAATCATTCTCCACACCAAGAAAACATTACTACACAGCAAAAATGAAACCTGGATCAGGAAAACCAACAGAAACTCAACATTCGACGTAACCATGGGATCATATGATGGTGCAGAAACATGTGAACTGGTCGGACTATTCATGCTGTCCAACATCAAGAAAAAACTCGGAAAACAAATCGGACTATACAGAGACGATGGCCTTGCTGCACTAACCAACAATCCAAGAACCATCGAAAACAAGAAGAAATAACTATGCAAAATCTTCCAAAACCACAACTTAAAGATTACCATTGAAGCAAACAAAAAGGTAGTGAACTACTTAGACATAACACTGGATCTCAACAATCACATATATAAACCATACAAGAAACCCAACGATACACCTCTTTATGTACACACCAAAAGTAACCATCCACCATCTGTATTAAAGACCATACCCCATGGCATAAAAAAGAGACTATCAAACCTGTCATGCAGTGAGAGAGTGTTCAACAATGCAGCAGTAGAATACAAGTGGATGCAATTACAAATTACAATACAACCCAGACAACAACACAAATAAAAGCAAGAAAAATAGGAAAAGAAAAATCATATGGTATAACCCCCCATATGACGGGAAACTCAAAACAAACATAGGGAAAGAATTCTTCAAAATCCTAACAACTTCATTTCCAAAAGAACACAAACTGTCCAAAATATTAACAAAAACACTGTCAAACTATCGTACTCATGTATGCCCAACCTCAAAAACCTAATTGACGCATCCAACAAAATGAAAATCAACACAGCAAAGAAGGGTGAAGAAAGGAAATCTTGCAAATGCACCAGAAAGGAGCAGTGCCCACTAAACAATAAATGTCTTCACAACAACATTGTATACCAGGCTACTGTGACATCAGGAAATGAAAAAGAAACATACATAGGGATCACTGAAAACCACTTCAAAACCAGATATGCAAACCACAAACAGTCATTTAATAAAGAAAAATATAAAAACCAAACAGAACTGAGCAAATATATCTGGAAACTTAAAGACGCAAAGACAAGCTACAATATATACTGGAAAATCATAAAAAGAGCATCACCATACAGCAATGTTTCAAAAAGGTGCAACCTATGTTTAACTGAAAAATGGTTAATACTATGCAAACCACACTTGGCAACTTTAAACACCAAAACAGAAATAGTAAACAACTGCAGGCATAAATGGAAATCGTTGTTAGTGAACACACCCAAAACAAAAACCTGAAAGCCCCAGAAAACACGTGCAGCCAACCCGCACGTGCAAACAACCGCAAACGGGAGCCCACACGCTATGTAACATCGGCGGTGGGCAAACCAAAAACCATCCTGATGACAGCGCAACACGCTCGACACAAATTTGTAGATAGTTTAAAGATTCCTCTTTTAACTTGTTTTAACTAATGTTGCTCCCCAAGGGTTGAGCACTTAAAAAATTGTTTTAGGCATTTTAAATATACTGATATATATAATATATATATATATATATATATATATATATATATATATATTATATATATATATATATATCTGAACAATTAAGTAGTGGAGGAAAACAAGTGCAGGCTAACAATTCTTCCATCATTATAGTAATGACTTGGCAAAGATTTGAAATTTTAGAAAAAAAAAACAAACAAAAAAAATCTTTTTTTTGAAGATGAAGAAAATGATGGGAATATATTATAAATATGAGAAACCCTTCACTGGCTGCCTGAGGGAATCATCGTAATCCCTCTCGAAGACACATTTATTTGTATTGCCTGCTCCTAGGCCTCTCTCTCTCTCTCTCTCTCTCTGGAAATCTTTGCTAGCACATTCCATCTGAACAGGCCCCAATAAGAACTACAGGCCGCACGTGCAGCAAAGGAGATCCGCCTGCACACACAGAGTTGAAATCAAGTCGCCATAAAAGATCGTTGGCGTGCCCCAAAAGATATCCTGAAGATAGCAAGGCTTGAAACAAGCTTGTAGATATTAACACTTCATTAAAAAAAAAAAAAATTTAACAGATATATATATTTTTTTTTTTTCTTTAAAAAAAATAACATAAAACATTCACAAACAAGCAGTACATGTAGACTTAACAAACTCAAAGATTTTTAGACAGTCGGAAAACAAATAGGCTCAAGCCTGTACAACAGATCCGCACGGAACTCCGCATTCAAATTCACATACGCGTGCAGCTGTACAAAAGGCAATTATTGGTAAACGAACAACAAACAAACCAACAAAGAGCAGTCACAAAATCGGAGAGGAGTCATGTGGAGATGTGAAGAAGATAGAAGTATGTTTAATTTCCACAAGATTCCACAGCCTGCCCTATTCAATGAATTCGCGAGAAATATTTCGCGGTGATGTATACACATATCCTACTCATGATTTAATCTCACTTGGTTAGTCAGTAACACAAGCATGCGATGACCACTTATCTATAAAACAAGGCAAACTGTTTTGAACATTTAATGCGTAGATTCAACGCCTGCCTACCTTGCGCTAAAGAGGGAAGAGATCGAAGCTGAGTACCAAATTCGTTAATTTTCGTTGTCTTATTGTTTGTGTCTTGCCTAAAGAAGACCTAATAGGTCGAAACGCGTTGTGTTTTGTCTTGTGACTCGTTTATCCTCGTTTCTCTTGGCGGTTTGCTAACATTCATTTAAGATTTGTTTAGATTTCCGCCTGCAGTCGTCTACACTTTGCAACTAGATTCACAATGGAATTAGTTAATTTTCTATTCACTTAATGTCATTACTAAAGACACGTCGCCTGTTCTTTTCCCAGGAATGAATATTCCTAATTTTGCCACGTTTGACATTTCTAACACTTGTTCTTGCCGATAAAATGCCAATATTTAAGTTTCCTACACACACACACACACACACACACACCACCGAAACATTGTGATCATACAGGCTCACTTTGGTACGCATGTAAGTCAACGTTGTCTTATGAGTCACACACCAAAGTATAAAATCTATATGAAAAAAATGCTCTTCTAAATCCAGGCTTCCACATTTTATGCAACAATTCTGAAAAAGTAAACTAGAGGTTTACTGTTGGCACACAAGTAAAGAGGCATTCAATGAAATAACACAGTCTAACAGACCTGCACTATTGTTTGCAACTCATTGAGGTGAACATTTATATCCTGAGGAAGCCGCTTTGAGCATACACTTACGTTTCTCTTCAGTCTGATATAATGGACATAGTGTAACAAAAAGGAGAGCGAACAAAAGAAAAGAAAAAGCCCAGAGTCATTTGATATAATGGACCCAGTGTAACAAAAAGGAGAGCGAACAAAAGAAAAGAAAAAGCCCAGAGTCATTTGATATAATGGACCCAGTGTAACAAAACGGAGAGCGAACAAAATAAAAGAAAAAGCCCAGAGTTCATTGTGGAAAAAATCCAGAGGAAAGGCAAGAAGCTTTTACTTTAATTGCCACATAAAAAGCAGCAATTGTTCAGTGGAATAACAAAGGCCTATGCTATTGGCAGCCTGAAAAAGTCTTTCGATAACCAAAGATCAAAATATCTGTTTCATTCGTTTGCTCTCTCTCTCTCTCTCTCCTCTCTCTCTCTCTCTCTCTCTCTCTCCTCTCTCTCTCTCTCTCTCTCTCTCTCTCTCTCTCTCTCCTGTGTGTATACATAAGTTTGTGTGTGTGTGTGTGTGTGTGTGTGTGTGTGTGTGTGTGTGTGTGTGTGTGTGTGTGTGTGTGTGTGTGTGTGTGTGTGTGTGTGTGTGTGTGTGTGAGCACTCGCATGTGCATCCGTTTTTTCAGAGTCATTCAAAGTTTTATGTCTGTTATCACTCGACCGAACATTTCACAAAGAGTCACTGTCTTTCACAAGAGAGAGAGAGAGAGAGAGCGAGAGAGAGAGAGAGAGAGAGAGAGAGAGAGAGAGGGGAGAGAGAGAGAGAGAGAGAGAGAGAGAGAGAGAGAGAGAGAGAGAGAGGGGGGGGGAGGAGACAGAGAGGCAGAAGTTCTTTGTCGATATGTATACTTGTACGTAGGCGAGCGGGCGTGTATGAGTGTGTGTGAATGTGTGTGTGTGTGTGTGTGTGTGTGTGTGTGTGTGTGTGTGTGTGTGTGTGTGTGTGTGTGTGGTGTGTGTGTGTGTATGTGTGTGTGTGTGTGTGTGTGTGTGTGTGTGTGTGTGTGTGTGTGTGTGTGTTTGTGTGTGTGTGTGTGTGAATGTGTGTGTGTGTGTGTGTGTGTGTGTGTGTGTGTGTGTGTGTGTGTGTGTGTGTATATATACATTTGTTAATATATATATATATATATATATATATATATATATATATATATATATATATATATATATATATATATATATATATATACTGAGAGGCAATGAAAACGCAATCCCCATTTCGTCCCCGAAAAATGTCACCTCAGTCAAAATAATGTGAATTATGCACGAGGCATGCAACCTAGCACGCGTATGTTGTATTGCGACGATCTGTATTGACAGGCACAGTTGGGTTCATGACGTCATGAGTAAACCACTCCAACACATCTTTTACTGATAACTGCAAAACACGTGCAACACAGGCATACTGTGATTGCATGCAAACAGCCCATGACTGTCTCCTATAAAAACACACATTGGCGTTTTACTGACACTCGTACGCACCATGCCGCGGTTAACTACAGACCAGAGAAATCAAGCCATTGGCATGCTTAGGGCAGGCACTGCTCACATCAGGGCCGCACAACATTTCAATGTACACCCATCAACCATAACCCGTCTTGCGACTCGGCACCAAAACACTGGAAGTGTAAACGACCGTCCACGCCCAGGCGTCCAACGTGTGACGACGGCACAACAGGACCGCTACATTGTCACGCAGCACCTCCGGAATCGTTTCCAGCCAGCTGCACAAACAGCCCGCAACACTATTGGGACTAGAGAAAGACCAATCAGCAGCCGTACCGTGCGTCGGCGTCTGGCAGCAGCAGGGCTACGGGCACGTCGACCATACCAAGGTCAGATCTTAACCCATCGCCATCGACTAGCACGCCAGCGATGGGCTGCCGCAGGTGGCTTTCTGGGGAACAGGGTTTGGGGCAATGTTGTTTTTTCGGATGAATCCCGGTTCAATGTCTCTTTCCCGGATGGCCGTGATAGTGTGTATCGACGTCAGGGTGAACGTTTGCGCAACCCTGTGTCATTGAGCGAGATCGTTATGGGGTGGAGGGGTAATGGTCTGGGGTGCCATAAATGCTCAATTTCGATCGGAGCTTGTGTTTGTGCCAGGCAAATTGACGGCAAGGCGTTATATTGACACTGTTCTTGAGCCAGTTCTTCTTCCTCTCTGGAGACAGCATGGTGGCAACAGACTAGTGTTTCAGCAGGACAATGCTCGACCCCACACAGCCGTTCTCACACGAAATTTCCTTCGGGACAGCAATGTGGATGTCATGCAGTGGCCCTCCGTGTCCCCAGACATGAATCCCATTGAACATTTGTGGGACGAACTTGGACGACGTGTGCAAGGTCAGCAGAATCCCCCAACTACCGTTGCTGAGCTCACCCAAGCATTGCAGCATCACTGGAACGTGATACCGATCCGTATCATCCGTCGTTTGTGCGCTTCAATGCCCCGACGTTTGCAAGCTTGTGTTCGTGCTCAAGGGGACACACCAGATATTGACAGTGTATTCCTTCTGTCGCGCCTAAATGGGCTTCACTTCAGGCGAATGTGCACCTGTTATAGGCAAACTAATGTACAGTGGTCGCACTTTTGTCACACGTATTTGCTTTGATGTGTGTTTGTTTCATTTCAATAAAATTGTCAGTTGACAATGGAATTGCGTTTTCTTTGCCTCTCAGTATATATACACATGGAAAAAAGTTAAGCAACCCTAAATGAAACATACCGTCCCAGGTAACTGTGAGTATTAACATGGCACAAAATAGTAATTCTGACAAGACGGGTATTCCATAGAGATGATAAAACCAGCCAAGTGTGACAGTGAGTCTCTGGCTGCATGTGGCGTGCACGAGCATCACACCATCCGTGCACTCGCAAAAATGCAGTTTGCTCACTCCACAGAAACGTGCGTTTTTGAGTAAGTTTCTCACTGCACAGTCACTGTCCAACAAGATGGAACGAAGAAGAATGTCAGAAGGACAACGTTGGCAAATTATTGGCATGCATTCTACTGGTATGACCAGCAAAGCTATTGGACGTCAACTGGGATACCAAACGTCAGTAATCAGCCGATTGATAAGAAAACATGCTGAAACGAACACAGTGAATGACCGGCCACGATCAGGCAGACCACGTGTCACTACCCAGCGTGAAGACAGGGCGCTCCACCGACTGGTACGGCAACAGCGATTCGCAACTTCAACCACACTAAAACGGCAGTGGCTGCCAAATCGACCTCTGTCCACAAAAACCGTTAGAAATCGCTTGCAAGCTATAGGACTGAGGGCAAGAAGAGTCATCAAGCGTCCACACCTTACAGACAATCATAAAGAGATTACGTTTGACCTGGTGTCTTGCCCGAGAGCACTGGAACCTAAGGAACTGGAGGAAGATCCACTGGTCTGATGAAAGCCGCTTCTTACTGCATGTTACAGATGGCAGAGCGAGAGTATGGAGGCATCCCCAAACAGCCTATGCTGCAAGGAACATCAAACAAACTGTATCTTTCGGCGGAGGCTCCGTCATGGTGTGGGGATGCATCTCACACGACTGCAAGATGGACCTGGTGACCATTCGTGGCAACTTGACAGGAGATCGCTACATCCGGGAGGTACTGCAGCCAGCTGTTGTGCCTCATTTTGACGACCACCCACTAGCCACAAGACCTGTGTTCATGGATGACAATGCCCGGCCTCATCGTTCAAGAGCAGTCACAGCATACCTCCAGCAAGAGGCGGTGACAACATTACCATGGCCTGCCATGAGTCCGGACCTCAATCCGCTGGAGCATCTATGGGACTTGCTTGGCCGTCGAATACAGAAACTGGACCCTCCTCTGCAAAATCTCCAGGAACTGGAAGCAGCATTGCATCGGGAGTGGCAGCAGATCACCTTTCAGCAGATCAGACGACTCACTGGAGGGATGAGACGAAGGATTCAGGCAGTCATCAATGTACAGGGAGGATACACCCGGTATTGATTTTTGTTTGCTGTTATGCTATCTGGACACTTTCAATGTTGTTTTCCTACCAAAATTAATTTCGCCATCAACTGGATGAAATTGTTATTTTAAAACTTAACCATGCCATGTTTTTGTTCAAAAATGGTGCACATCTTTGTTCACCATTTTGCAGTTGAATTTTCAAACACTGAACCATATTTCTATTGTTTCGGTAATGGGACAGTGTCATACTTTCATGGAATAAAGACCATTTTGATTTACTTGAGTGTTGCTTTCATTTAAATAGTATTATATCTCGTCCTTAGCGATAAATGTGAGGGTTGCTTAACTTTTTT
>JAFLJL010003267.1:15000-17500 GCA_018398815.1 Conus ventricosus | reverse complement strand
TTATTTAACAGAAATCAGGGTTTACATCCAGGTGGCTGATGTGTATACGGGATGTCCTAATAGAAACAGGATTCGACTGTGTGTGGGAGACACAAAAGTTTTCGTCTGTTCACAGTCTCTGTAGAAATGTTCGTAATTCATTAGAAGACATTTACAAACGTGCATGGAATGATGCTTTAAAATCTAATAATACGTGTTTATTTTACAGAAATTTTAAAACAGAGTTTCGCCGTGAAAATATATATTAAAATGTTACCTGATGTTTATATATATACCCACTGATTCGGTTTCGCTGTGGCAATCATAAACTCATGATAGAAATTGGCAGACGATTTGGAATACCTCACGATGAACGATTCTGTCGGACTGACCAGAATGACCTTGGTGATGAAGTTCATTTTGTAATGAAATGTAACAAATATAACGACATTAGAAATCAGTTTATACCTAGAAAGTAGAAAGAAACTCGTGGAGAGCGTGGCAGCAGAGAGTCCTCAGAAGAGAAGCCCCCTTCAAGCAAGTGTTTCGGCCCTTATCTCCTGACACTCTAGGGGGTTGGGCCACACCCGGTTCATGACTCCGGATGTCCCTCTGCTGCCCCTTTTTTTCCCCATCTTGGGACGAGCCATGGCTGGGATTCGAACCCATGACCCTCTGGACATGCTCATTTTCTACTTAATGACTCGCGCTTTAACCACTGAGCCACAGGGACACCTGATATTTGTAGGGAAATTAAGCCTTATGAAGTTCACTTTTGTTCCTCCTTGACCAGATCCAGCTTGAACACCTCTCTGCCGCTTCTGCCATTGCTTTCAGGGCTCTGGTTTTTTCCTTCCCTGCAACTGAGAGCTGTTTCATGAGGCTGTATGCAGACGTTCCTACAAATCCCCTAGCTCCAATTTCTGCAGTGAGGACTTTGACCTGATAGCCTTCTCTCCTCAGGCTGTTTGCCAGATCAGCATACTTTTCAGTCTTGTAGATTTGAGCTGCCTCCATTCTGTTCTCATATGGCACTGTGAGCTCGATCATGATCAGCTGCTTGGTTGACTTAGAGTGGACTACTATGTCTGGTCTCATGCCACTCTTGCTGATGATCTCTGGGTGACTCTTCCATTCGGGGAGGTCTGCAGTGCACTCCCAGTCATCTGCCCCATCCAGCAGACTCTGCCTGCATGTTTCGAGTGGCATTTTTGTTCTTGGCCATGATTTGCTGCCTCCTGCCGTGAAGAATGTTGCGGGTGCTTTTGGAGTCCTGATTCTCCCTTTTGTGGTGTTGGTACTAGCCCAGACTACTTGTACAATTTCTTTGAGCACTTGGTTGTGCCTCCATGTGTACCTTCCTTGAGACAGGGCTACTTTACATGAGCTTAGAACATGCTCCACTGTTTGTTTTTCATGGCAGAGGGGGCATGCAGGATCGTCTGTTTTCCCCCACTTCAACCAGGTTTGCATTTGAGGGCAGAAGGTCATATGCAGATCTGAGAATGAAGCTGATCCTGAGAGGGGCCATGTGCCAAATGTCATTCCAAGTTAGACTTCTTTGGAGTGCATTCTCCCACGTTGTCCATTGCCCTTGCTGGCTCTGCTGGACTGCTTTTTGGAGTCTTTTTGGTCTTCTTCTTTTCTCATCTCCTGAATCATCATGTCTCTTTTGGCTTTTCCTTTGGCCTTTGACCACCATTCAGTTTTGGTCACCCCCAGTCCCTTGTCTGTTGGTCTGTGTGTGTCCTGTTATTTCTCTGATCTTGAGACTTTCTTTTGAAGAATCCATCGCCTCTTGAACTTTCCATTTTGTGCCTGTCTTTAGCTGGGCTTGATTGCTTCTACCACCTTGTCTCCTGAGTCCTCCAGCATGCTTTGAAGTCTGATCTTCCCTGCTTTGTATTCCTCCAGGATGGATTTCAGTGGTAGTTTGAGCTTTGCTTGGCGACAGTACAGCGCGATGTCAGTCAGACAGGGTGGGACACCAAGCCATTTCCTTGTGAACTTGTTGATTTTGGCTTCCATTCCCTCCACTGTGCTGGTGCAGATGTCGTATATCATCAGAGGCCATAGGAGCTTTGGTATCAGCATGAACTGCAGACACCAGACCTTGTATTTGCCAGGGAGCCCACACTGGTCAATGGTCTCCAAGCCTTCTTCCGCCATCTGCTTGGTTTCTTTTGCTCTTTGTGTGTCTTTCAGCGTATCATCATACCATCTTCCAAGGCTCTTGACTGGTTCTTCTGTGACTGTTGGAATGGCCTGGTTGGCAACACTGAAGACCACAGATTCGGCCACTTTTCCTTTCCTCAGTGAGAGACTCCGTGATTTCTTTGGCTTGAACTTCATTCTGGATGAGGCAACTATGTCGTCCAGCCTCTCCAGCACATGACGTGTCTCGTCTTCTCTGGATGAAATCACTGTAGTGTCATCCATGAAGGCCTTGAGAGGAGGCATCTTGTATCCATCGCCAAGGTCTGTTTGTCTCGCGTTGTTTGTTGCTGCTTTCAAGATGAGT
>JAFLJL010003267.1:0-7500 GCA_018398815.1 Conus ventricosus | reverse complement strand
ACCAATATATAAAAATAACGGCAAAATAACGGTTTAACGGTTATATAACCGATATGCACTTTTGAAACCAGTATTTTAGTTCTCACTGGGCTAAAGCCTGTGTACATATCAAATTTCATCCAAATTGGACAATATGTCAAGAATAACGGTTTTTAACGGTCAAATTTTGGAACGCTATATGGAAGTGCCATTTGTGTGTGATAACCTTTCTATATACCAAATTTCATTAAAATCCACCCATATATAAGAAATAACGGAAGAATAACGGTTTTTTAACGGTTGTTTAATCCATTTTCAGTATTACATCACTTACATATGGACAGAGGCTCCGATTTGTCACAAGATCAACCAAACCGCTTATAAATTGGCCAAGTACTTTCTGAGATATTCCATAAAAAAGAAAAACCGTTACAGGCCGTTACAACCGCTAGTAACGGCTATAACGGGGCAAACTAAATCATCAGGCATCATCCGTGACAAATAATGAACATACCTGCTAATTTTCATAAAGGTCGGCCAAGTACTTTCTGAGATATTCCATAAAGAAGGAAAACCGTTACAGGCCGTTACAACCGTTAGTAACGGTTATAACGGTAAACTAAAACATCGGGCATTATTCGTGACCCATAATGAACATACCTACAAAATTTTCAGAAAGATCGGCCATGTACTTTCTGAGATATTCCATGAAGAAGAAACAGCGTTACAGGCCGTTACAGCCGTTAGTAACGGTAAACTAAAACGTCGGGCATCATCATTGACCCATAATGAACATACCTACAAATTTTCAGAAAGATCGACCCAGTAGTTTTGTCTGGAGCGAGTGGAACACATTTTGACCACGGACACACACACACACGCACACACACACACACACACACACACACACACACACACACACACACACACACACACACACACACACACACACACACACACACACACACACACACACACACACACACACACACACACACACACACACACACACACACACACAGCATTTCTTCGTTCCCATTCTAAAGTACTCCCTGTTCTTTAAGAACTGGGAGTACAAAAACCACGACATAACTGAATCCAAAACATTAGAAGAAACACTAAATAAGCAACTAACACCAAGATGGGGAAAATAACATAGGCTTTAAAGTAAATGTCCAATTGGGCTCTTAATCAGTCCTTGAACAACTTCAAAAATGTTTGATTCGTTAGAGATGACCTCTTCAAAGACTGACATTGACGGTTCAGTGTTCAACAACCAAGCAGGTAAATAGGGTTTCATTATATCGCACAAAAAAATAGATGGAACGGAGTGATTTGCTGGCCATAAATACAAGTCACATGTTTACAGAATTTGGTTTTAAAGGCATCAAGCCTCAATCTAAAACACGACAAAAAAGCAGAAGAGCACACAAAACAAAGTGTGAAGTAATGACGATTTAATGCACGACACAAAACAGGACAAGAAATTTTCGGCAAAATGCCTTCCTCAGCGACAAAAGAATACAGACATAAACATGCACAATTCTCCCCTTGTGAAGCCAAAGTGGTGAATGAAGTAGACAGAGGGACAGTGGAAGAGAGGGTGAGTAGAGTTCGAGGAATAGGGCACGAGGAAAGAGGGTAGAGTAAAGTGAGGAGGAGGAAAAGGAGAGAGGGAGGGAGAGTGAGAGAGAGAGAGAGAGAGAGAGAGAGAGAGAGAGAGAGGAGGGGGGAGGGGAGAAAGAGAGGGGAGAGACAGAGAGAGAATGGAAGTAGAGGAAGAGTGGAGAATGAGAGAGAGAAGAGGAGGGGAAGGAGAGTGAGTGGAGGGGGAGGGTGTGATGGTATGTAGTGGGTGTGTTGCATAGGAATGAAATGAACAAGAGAAAGCACAATAAATAAGATACAATATACTCGAAAAAGCATTTTAAATGACAAGTTAAGGGGGGGGGGGGGGAGAGAAGGGGGTCAGCCGCCTAAAGCATTGGACCCAAGTCTGACCCAAGGGTAGGTTGCCCTACCCAAGCACCAAGGGGTGAGAGGGAAAACGGGAGAACCCCGAGAAAAAAAACCCACAAGCCAGACGCAGCTAAGAGCTGCAAGGCTCACCCCCCCCCCCCCCCCCCACACACACACACGGAAAAAACAACAACAAACACTTGCCCGCGGGCAAAACCACACACACACATACACACACACACACACACACACACACACACACACACACAACACACACACACACACACACACACACACACACACACACACACACACACACACACACACACACAAGTGCGCGCGCGCACACGAACAAACACGCACGCACACATACACAGAAGCGCACACACTGGGGGGGGGGGGGGGGTAACAATGGGGAATAAATGGGTAAATGTACAAACAAGGCATACATTAAGACATCTGGGTGTAGCATAGGGAAGTAGGTGGTGCTATGGTGGCGCAACAGAAAAAAGGGCAAAAATAAGAGCCTTAACGCAAAAGATAGATATGCGGCCATGATGAGAGGCGCTAACAACACTCCCAATGACAAAAAAAAAAAAAAATATCTATACATATATATACACACACACATATATATATAAATATATACATATATATATATATATATTATATATATATATATATATATATATATATATATATATAATATATATATAACAGATAGACAAAAAAATATAAAAAAGGGGAAGAAAATGGAGGGGAGGGAGGGAAAAGGGAGGGCCGGGGAAAGAAGGAGAGACATAAAGAGAGGACAAAAAGAGGGGCCTAAAGGAAGGGAGGAAGTATGAGGGAGGGCGAGGGGAGGAGGGGGGGGGGGTGAGAGAGAGGAGAATGACCGCATATCTATCTTTTGCGTTAAGGCTCTTATTTTTGCCCTTTTTTTCTGTTGCGCCACCATAGCACCACCTACTTCCCTATGCTACACCCAGATGTCTTAATGTATGCCTTGTTTGTACATTTACCCATTTATTCCCCATTGTTACCCCCCCCCCCCCCCCCCCAGTGTGTGCGCTTATTGGCGTGTGTATGTGTGCGTGCGTGTTTGTTCGTGCGCGCGAGCGCACTTGTGTGTGTGTGTGTGTGTGTGTGTGTGTGTGTGTGTGTGTGTGTGTGTGTGTGTGTGTGTGTGTGTGTGTGTGTGTGTGGTTTTGCCCGCGGGGAAGTGTTTTATCTTTTTTGTTTGTTTTTTTTTTTTTTTCCCGTGTGTGTGTGTGTGTGTGTGTGTGTGTGGGGTGAGCCTTGCAGCTCTTAGCTGCGTCTGGCTAGTGGGTTTTTTCTCGGGGTTCTCCCGTTTTCCCTCTCACCCCTTGGTGCTTGGGTAGGGCAACCTACCCTTGGGTCAGACTTGGGTCGGATGCTTTAGGCGGCTGACCCCTTCTCTCCCCCCCTCCCCTTGTCATTTAAAATGCTTTTTCGAGTATATTGTATCTTATTTATTGTGCTTTCTCTTGTTCATTTCATTCCTATGCAACACACCCACTACATACCATCACACCCTCCCCTTCCATTCACTCTCCTTCCCCTCCACTTCTCTCTTTCATTCTCCACTCTTCCTCTACTTCCATTCTCTCTCTGTCTCTCCCCTCTCTTTCTCCCTCCCCTCTCTCTCTCTCTCTCTCTCTCTCTCTCTCTCTTCTCTCTCTCTCTCTCTCTCTCTCTCTCTCTCTCTCTCTCTCTCTCCCTCTCTCCTTTTCCTCCTCTTCACTTTACTCTACCCTCTTTCCTCGTGCCCTATTCCTCGAACTCTACTCACCCTCTCTTCCACTGTCCCTCTGTCTACTTCATTCACCACTTTGGCTTCACAAGGGGAGTATTGTGCATGTTTATGTCTGTATTTTTTTGTCGCTGAGGAAGGCATTTTGCCGAAAATTTCTTGTCCTGTTTTGTGTCGTGCATTAAATCGTCATTACTTCACACTTTGTTTTGTGTGCTCTTCTGCTTTTTTTGTCGTGTTTCAGTAACGCCGCAGTTGGTTTTATTTGCCCTCAATCTAAAAATCAAACTTTTTAAAATCCTCTCTTGGTAGAGATTCTTGATACCTGTTTTATTGTCTGATATCTTGTTAAATAATATCCCCTTTTTGTTTTTGGTGCCTTTTCCCTTATATAAAATAGAGTTCTATGCTGCGTCTTTTAAAAGACTATAACTTTCATGTAAGGATAAAGGAATGCATATCTTTGTTAAATCAGTTTCAGTGATAGCAGCCTTTTTTGGCTAATTTGTCTACCCTTTCATTCGCAGATAATCCACAGTGAGATGGAACCCAACAAAAATCGACATAAGAACCACGAAATGCAAAAAATGAATTAAGTGGTACACTTCTGATATAAGTTCTGCTCTCACACTTGTATTCGAAAATTTTAGAGCTTGTAGGACGGATTTTGAATCAACACAAAGTAGTATTTGAAATACAGGAAATCGAAAATGAGGAAAGTTTAATGCCATAATAATGGCAACAAGTTCCGCAGTAAATATGGAAATATTCTTACCAAGGTGGTAACCTTTCTCTATTTTTTAGGATGGAATTATGAATGCTGAACCAGACAAATGTTGATTGTCTAGTACGGAACCATCTGTATAGATTTTAAGGTGATTTATACGTTTCATTTATATGTGACTTAACATACGTTGCAGCAAGGGTCCATCACTTTTTCTTAAACTTGTATAGTCTATGTCATAATTTGCCCTACTAAGTCCCATTCCGGGATAGTGCTAAAAGACATCCCAGGCTACGTTTTGAGGTGCAGTGCCTGCTTTTGTAAATAAGTCAGATGTGTATGAGGCTATCGATTTTAGAGAATCAATTTTTTGTGCCCGTTTAGGAAAATACATTTCTGATTTTAATTCAGTTTCACCGGTATTAAGATTTTGTAGTGTATGACTTCTTAAAATATATTTTACAGATCCAAGTTTCATATTTTCTTCAAAAGGCAATATTCCGATCTCCATATAAGTTCTTAAAGTTGATGTATGAACCGGGCCACCCAGATCTATCTTGTAAGCTTTACTATCGATACTCCGCAACTTTTTAATTAAATATCTAGGGGCTGAAAAATGTCTCCTGGGCATTGGATAGTTTTGATCGTACAAGCGCAGTAGCTAAATGTGTTAATACGTTACTGTCTTTACCCCAGGATTGTTGACACACACCTTTTCAAGAAATTTAAAGTTTTCTTAGCTTTTGTTAGAATAGTTTGTATGTGATAATTCCAGCTCACCTAGAAGTTAAATTTACTCCTAAAAAATTTACAACTTTTTTATATTCAAGGCACAATCCATCTATTTGAAATGGGCAGAGGATTAGGATCATAACCAGTATTGAACAGAACCATATGCGATTTTTCAGCTGAAAGGGCCAATCCATTTTATCTACTTCGTTTCGATATATCTTTTAATATAGTTGATTGATCTAACTGGTGTGTGACGTTTTAAAGTAACTTTCATCCATATGCAGATATCATCCGCATATTGTACTAGTTCAACAGTTTTTGATAATGATTTAGGAAGATCATGGATCAAAATATTAAACAGGATAGGAGCTATCACAGCTCCTTGCGGATTCCCATCTGAATATGTCTTTCATTAGAATATACATTTCCTACATTCGTCTGTATTGTTCTATCACTTAAAAGGTTTTTAAGTAATTGTACATACACCTGAGAGAGCAATTAACTTCAATTTGTTCAGAAGTTTTGAATGCCAGACTTGGTCATATGCCTTTCTAATGTCAAAAACCGTGGCAAGAACATTCCCAGACAGCAAGGGTCCTAGGACCCACCTAGGGCCCACCTAGGTTCTGGCTAGATTCAGCTTGTCCAAGCTGGAGCTAGCTAGAACCTAAGTGGACCCTAGTACCCTTGCTGTAAGGGTTTTTTCTACGTGCAAACTGATGTTTAGCCTGTGTTGTAAGTTTTTCAAGATGGTCAACTGTAGATCTATCCTTTCTAAAGCCCGCCTGTTGTATTGGTATTATACTATTTTTTTCACAATTATGTTCAAGTCTTTTTAGAATAATGCTTTCCATAAGTTTTCCCTTATATGAAGTGAGAGCGATTGGCCTGTAGTTAGTTTTGTCTGATTTTGACTTGCCCTCTTTAGGGATAGGGGTTACAATTGATTTGTTCCACAAAGATGGTTGAAGCCCTTCAGACCAACATTTCTGAAAAAATAAGTTCAGAAACATTGTGAAATTAACTGGCAAATGCTTTATCATTTCATTGAAATCGCATCTGGTCCCACTGACTTTCTTTTCGAACCAATAAGGAAAATTGCATCCTTTACTTCTTGAAATGTAAGGGAGCGTTCGTATAGTGACTATTATTGGAACTTTTTTCATGCGTTTCCTTATCCTCCATTTTCTCTCTGTATATCTTTTGCTTTTCTGTCAGGCATTATGTTTTGCAAAAATATCTGCAAATGCTTCAGCCTTTTCAAATTTTGAAGGAAAGTCATTATTTTCTAATGTTATGGGATATTCAGGAAGACTAATTCCGTTTTTATGTCTTTTAATTTTTTCCATGTTTTCTGAAGATCTTTGTGGTCATGTATTTCATTTTCACAGAAATTTCACCAATATTGCTCCTTGACTTTTTCGATTACTCTGTTACTATGATTTTTTGCTCTGTTCTTTTTAGCAATTTTGTCAGGATCTTTCTTATCTTTTAAATATATGTTATAGGCCTGCATCTTTTTTCTCTTGCGTCTTCACAAGTAGCATTCCACCATACATTCCCTGCACTTTGTTTGATGCATCAGAATTGCACCTTGGTATTGAGAGATCAGCTGCATGTAAAACAATATCAACAAATTCGCGTAGCTTGTGTCAATGTTATCAGACATTATCTCTTCACAATTGTAAGTAGAGAGTATGTTTTCAAATTTATCCCAAACAGCTTTATTATAATTATATTTTGGGATCTAATCTTTAGCGCAGTTTTGAACGGATTGTTTACCCTTAATGGTAATAATTATTGGCAAATGATCACTACCAAGAGGATCTTTGAAGGTAGATCACTCACAGCTTGGAGCTATGGCAGGAGATATAAGTGTTAAATCAATTACTGTTGCTCGATGGTGTGAAATATCAGGTATTCTTGTTACACTGCCATCATTTAACAGACTCATTGAAGAGTCTACTACATTTCCAACAAAATGTTTGTGTGTTACTTTTTCGCATTCATTATCCCAAAACGGGGCATGTGAGTTAAAATCACCTGCTATTAACCATTTTTCATGCTGGTCCAGTATAGCGCGTAGCCATTCTGTGTTTTCATTTTGTCAGGACCTTTTGGCAAATAAATGGAAACAACGTTTAATGTAAGTAATTCGTTGAGTTTCAGTTTTGCTGCACATGCATTAATGTTTTTAACATTCTTTGAAAAGGATGGCTCTATTTCAAAATATTCAACCTTTTCTTGAATATATAGTGCAGTACTAACCCTCCTTGTTTCGTTGTTAGTTTGGAGTATTGGAGGGTAATAAAAGTTTTGTAATTTTGGAATT
>JAFLJL010003266.1:0-21021 GCA_018398815.1 Conus ventricosus | reverse complement strand
TGCAGGGGCTCTCTCGTTCCTTCTTTCTCATGTGACCAGGGATAGTGCAGACAGAGGCACTCCCCAAAAATTTTTTGAACGCGCGAATGCAGACGATACTTAATTTGATATGTATCAATTCATCAGAAGAGGGAGGGTGCATTATTGTATTTCATTACAGAGATCACATTTTCCTTTAAAACATACTTTCTTGTGGTGGACTCTATACTCATTGCATTAATTACAGTACACGTACCTGTGATTAATCGACAGTAGTGCCGAAAATAAATGGAAAAATACTCTGTTAGGGGCTGCAGTAAGGATACATTTCTGTTGTTAGTGTAGGGGCCCACACTCACTCTTCCATAGGTTTCTGACAAATCCTGCTGTTTTTGTGTGTGTGTGTGTGCATGATTTTTGATTGGTTAGTTCACTCACTGCAAGACTCAAGATGTATGAATCCCAAGCTTTTATGAGAGATGCTGAAGATACAGGTTGTCTTGTGTTGCTAGACAGTCTGACCAGACCGGCTGTTGCCTGTTATCGTCAGTGTCTCTGTGACTTGTGGTCTGAGATCAGCCAAGGAATGGTGATCCTCATGGTGTTTTTTCACCTGTTGAACTCTGCTTTGCTGTAGAGTGTTAAAGCATCCTCTCTGATTATCTCCCTGATGGATTTCCAAAGGAACAAATCCTTTTGTTGGCTGGTATTAGATGACAGTTTTAACTATGAAGTGTGTCTATTTTTCTCTCCAAACTTATGATTTATGTATTGTTTAACTTCTTTATTGCTTCAGTCTAATTTCCCATGGTATTGTGTTCTTTCTTTTTTTCAAAAGTTGATTACAGTGATTTAGTTTCTAGACAGGTATGATTTGTATATGCTGCTCAAGATATCATTAATTAACTGATTTAAATAATTTTTTTAACTTCGCAATGTTCCTTATTAATGCTTACATTTTAGCAGCTGTGGGATTTGGAGACTTTTTTTTTCCACCGCTTTTTTGCCACTGCTTTTTACGCTCTGTTGTCAGCCTGCCATTGAAAACTTGTCTGCTGCCAGTCACAGTCGACTCATGGTGAACTTGTTGATTGACAGAGAGCAACTCGGCCCGCCTAATTGGTATGGGTGGTGTCCCCTTGCTGCTGAACCACACTCTGAGTGGCACCAGGCTGACGGGAAGAATCGCAACATCAACCTCCGCAAAGCCATCCTCAACACCTGAAAAACATCACCAACCTCAGTGAGTACTCCTCAACTGTGTCCGAAGCGTAAAGCAGACCGACTTCCTCCATAGCGCAAAACGTGTGCATGCACTGCTTGGAACATATTCTTTGTCAGGAAGTCAGGTGTTCATATGTGTTCACACTTTTTGCTAAAAACTTCTACCGCAGTCTCCGAAGAGAAAACGTTTGTGTGGAAAGATGAGTACTTGACAACAATAAAAGAAAAAAACAACAAACAAAAAAGTCAGAATTCTTTTTATATGAGTTTTTTAGAAAATGAATGATATGTAAAAAAGGGTTGAACTGAGGTACCTGCAGTAATGTTTCCTGAAAATAGTTTCAGAATCGTGTTTTGTTGTGTGATAATTTTCAGGATTACTAAGATGGCCACAATTAAGTTTCGGGATTAGAAAAGGGTTACCCACTTTTCCCGCTTTAGGCTTAGGGACTCTTTTTTTTCGTTTGCACCGCAGTAATGAACTAGAACTAGAACTTTGTCTGTGTCTGTCTATATATATATATATCTCAGCCTCTTGACTGTCTTTGAACATTGTGCAGTACCTACATTTTTGTGTCTCTGTTGTATCCAGAATCCGGGCGGAAGGCCTTGTGGAATCGGATGGGATCCGCTTGCTGTACAACAGCGCACAGGAAGTGAGCGACTCGCGAGGGGTGGAGAGCTATCATGCTGCCTCCCTGATCATGCGCAAGTGCTGCCCACGCAATCTCTGCCCCTGGACAATGTTTCCAGTGCTGTCACCTTCCCCCTTCCTCATTCCGATCAACACCTCCCAGAGTGCTACACTCTGCCAGAATTCAAGGTGAATGCGCAGTGTTGGGGCTACAGGGTAAAGGGTTCCTCTTGATAATGATCCTCCCTCATGTCTGGTGTGCTAATGAGTCCAAAGTGCGTTGTTTATGAATAAAGAGTAAAAGGTTTTTGCAATGGTGTAGTGAAAATTTGTGAAAATAAAACCTTATTCCTCTTATAAGGCTAAACTCATGTTTTTTCTAAAAACCAGAAAGCTTGAGCAGTCTCCTTTCCATGCTGCAGAAAAAAGTCCAGCATGATTTTTCTGCCCCGACGCTCCTCCCAGGGGTGGTTTTGATATGGGCTTGGTTTGAAGACAGATCACGCAGTTGGAGTTTCATCCCACTTAATGGATGCATCCTGAGTGTTGCTTAAAAATTTCTTGACCAACACTGCAGGTGACTGTATTTTCTTGGGCCTGGATAAACAGCAGGATATGTTATGAAAGTATGTAGAGTACAGCCCTGTCATGCAAACTCAGACCTGAATGGAAATTTTTTGCATCATCTTCATCATCATCATCCTCACCAAATCTGCGTAAAAGATGTCTTAAAATCTGCCTTCATGCCCTGTTTCCATGGTGACCTCAGTTCTGATTACCTCGCCATGCCTGTGGCCTCGGTTTGGTTCTGTCTGGTCACCGGTATTGATATATGCTTGGGGACTGTCGTTGGATGGACATAGTGGCAACCTGGCTCTGCGAACTAAGCAAGTGTTGTTGTCAGTAGGGGGCTTAGCCACTGAGCACCACAAAGGTGACCTGTGCAGTGTCTCCTCTGGTGAGTGACCTCATAATGACTTGACATTGACTGCTCCCTGTGATGCGATGCCAGTGCTGTGGTGGGACGGACTAGCCTGTGGCGAGGGACAGGGTGCCAGAAGGAGCAGCATGGGGGCAATGCCGCTAAAGTTGCATGAAGATGAGGCAGAAAAAAAAAGGAAAAAAAAGTCCTGCCAGATTTTAAAATGGACTATAGATTTTTGAACACATTTTATTAATGTGCCTAAATCATGAGACTTAGCAGGTTGGTTCTGGTTGATCTGTTTGTGCAAATATTCATAAATGCAACGTGTTGAAGTCCTTGTCAGTCAGTTTTTTTTCTGTCACTTCTTGAATATCAGTATACACTTTACACCATATGATGATAGTGCATGAGGAGGAGGCATTAACTGTTTTTCCTGGTTTCAGCTACCTTCCCTGTGGCACCCAGTCAGCAGGTGAGGACAGTGACCACAGCTCTATGGACGAGGATGATGAAAACGACAGTGATGTAAAGCGCTTTCGTTCAGATCACCCAGACGAGGTAAGCTCCCTTTTCAGCCCTGAGGCCTGATTGAGACAAGTTCCTGCCGTTGCATGGCACCTTGGCTAGGAGAAACAGCTTTTGTGGTTGGGTGCGCCTAAAAATGTAGGCAAATTGACATAATTGAAAGGGGTTCCATTAATTGTTAATGTGTTAGACAAACTGGTGAAATGCTGACTCTTTGGTGTGCCTCATGCATTAATTCACTCAGCAAAGATGGTCAAAGCATGTTCCTGACATGTGAAGAAGGTTGTCTGGGAAACTGATTGTAGGATGCATTACCAGTCCATTTCATTCAGTACTGGTTTCTTTTTGTTTTTGTTTCGCTTTATAATTTTATTTTATTTTGCGGGCCGCATGACACTTATTATTGTTTTAGTTGTAGTTGTTTCTGCATCAAAGGGGATTTCATTCATATTGATGTGATTGCCGCTGCATCTCTTTCTGGAATAGTTCTCTGATTTTCGGGAAAAGTTCTGTGGTCAAATTCTTCTCTTCTGCATACTTTCTGACCATGGTCTTTAGTTTTGTCTTGTATACTGTCATCAGTTGTTTGCCTGCCATCTGTTTTTGTCTGTCTGTACTGTCATGAACTGTTGTTTGCATCTGCTTTTGTTTCGGTCTTTCTGTACTGTTGTCAACTTTTTGCCCTACCATTTTGGACTGTTCTCCTATCTTTGTATAGGAAACTCTTTTGCACTTATTTGGGTCACAATTTGTGAAGCACCAGCCTCTTTGTTTTTGGTTGTTGTTGTAATGTGGCAACTAGGTGGGAAATTGTACACATGTATGGGACGGACACCGGCTGTCCATTCTGCTGTGGCAGTGTGTCCACAGGGCTTGTTTAATGCTTAGCGTTACATTGGAATGTTTATCAGTAATTTCTTTTTGATAGTTTCAAGGTGAAGTGATTTGCCACAGGGTTTGTTTAATGCTTAGTTGTTACATTGGAATGTTTATCATTAATGTTCTTTTGGATATTTTCAAGGTGAAGGGGATTTGTCCACGGGGCTTGTTTAATGCTTATTGTTGCTTTGGAATGTTTATCAGTAATGTTCTTTTTGATAGTTTCAAGGAAGTGATTTGTCCACGGGGCTTGTTTAATGCTTAGTTGTTGCATTGGAACGTTTATCATTAATGTTCTTTTTGATAGTTTAAAGGTAAAGTGACTGCAGGTACAAATTAAAAACAAGTTTTAAAAGGAATTTTAAGTGATTCCGCCGGTTAACAAGGACAACAGATTTAGAGTGTTTTGTCATGAAATTTGTTTGTCCCTTTCAGCTAGCGGAGTTACTTGAAATTCCTTGAAAAAATTCTTCCTGGATGTATTGGTCTTGGAATGATAAATCAGACAGAGCTGCTGGGGGACCACAACTTGGTGTAGTATTACCCACTGAAAGGATGTCCGTACTTTGGTATGCCCCTTTCCCCAGTGCTTTTTTTTGTTTGCGTCTTCTTCAGGAGTAACCTTACATGATGTGATGTATTCAGGATGTGACTTTTTTCTCCCCTGCGAGTTTGATACCTCTGAGAAGGCCCTGTGTGGTGAATGGGCTTTAAGAATGAAAACTAGACAACCTCCCCCCCCCCCCCCCCCTCCCCCCCAACAAAAAAAAAGAAATGCTTTGTTGTAATGTGGATGTTCGTGTTAAGGTGGAGTTAACTCATGATCCAATTCTGACCTGTTATTCACATATGTTCTCTGTGATTTTAAAGGCACTTTTTATTTGGTGGAAAAGACTGACTCGAAACAACTTGGTGTATTCTGAAGGAGGCATTAAGTGGGTGGTTGTTCAGTGGCCTGCTCTTTTTACAGTCAGAAGATGATCAAGGGGATGGCCTTGAACCCCCAGAGGTCAGGACCATGGGTGAACTACGCATATACGACACATTTTTTCCCGAGGTTTTTTGAGTTTGATGTGATACTTTTTAAGTTTTTATCATTTTTTTTGACTTGCCTCATTTCGATAACAGCCAAATACACACTCATAAACACACATGCGCACACACACTTACGCATGCATGCATGCAGGCAGGCTGCACCCCCCTCCCCACACCAAGCATGCACATTACAGACATACACAAACACACACACACACACAAAACACACACACACACACACACACAACACACACACACACACACACACATTCAAATGAATTATTTTTAAGTTATTACCTGTTTTGATTTGTTAGTATTATGATGGTCAGTGAAGTTTTGGATTTTGGGTTTTCCATACACCTTTAGGAAAAGGAGATAGATATGATTTCAAACAGCCGTACAACGGTCACACTGTTCAGTGTCTGATGCATTTTGCGATTCTGCTCAGCAACCATGCAGTTAGTGCTGTCAACAGTTTAGGCTTGGGAGGTGTTCTGCCTATGTTGGATGAGAACAGCATGTTTTCACTCACCAAAGTGACTCAGCATTTGTGCTGTCCTCTAAACAGGTTTCTCATGATTTATAAGCTACTCCCTGTGGGTTGGTAGAGCTGTGACGCGTCCAGGGTGGTTTTGGGTTTTGTTTGTAAGAAGAGAAGAGTAGAGTGAAGGAGGGGAAGCAGAGAAAGAATGAGGGGAAGGAGAACAGCTTCCCCGACTCCCAACCCCCTCCCCCCCCCCCCCCCCCCCCCCCCCCCCCCCCCCACCCATCCCCGCAGGACCTCTCTCTCTCATACAGACCCTTTCAGTGTACTACAGGTCCTGGTTCTCTCAGCAGGGTTTGTGCCCCTGGGGTGCAGCAATACCCCACAACAGATGCAGACCAGGAGGACTGCGGTGACCGCCCTGGCATGCGGGAGAGGGAGCGCTCTGTCCTCAGCCTGGACCAGTCGTTGAGAGCGGGCCCGACGTGCCGCCGGGAGGACTACACTTTCCCCCAGGACTCTGACTCGTCCATGAACACTCCCGTGGGGCAGCCTGGGTGGAGCTTCGGAGCCCGTCACCGCCGTCAACATGAAGACGGGCGTCAGCGTGGTGTCTCTGGACCTCCCCTCCACGGCTTGTTCCTCCTCCTCCTCATCGCGTAAAGTCAGCACAATGTCTGTGTCGTCCAAGTCATTTCCTCGTCTTACTCCAAGGCGTGGAAGAAGGGGAAAGTGGGGACAAAGAGGGGGTGGGGGTGTCGGTGGTGGGGGGGTGGGGTAAGGAGAAGAAAGTGAAAAAGACGTCTTCCTGAAGGGGGTGGAGGAGATCACGGACGCCCTGTGCATCAAACCCCCCCCGGTCATTCCCCGCCCTGACTTGGATGAGTTCGATGTGGGCAAATCCAGCAGTGACGACCTCGATGAGGACAGCGCTGAGCCCCTCCATTTACCCGCGGGTTTTCAGTCAGATGGCCGGTCACACTCGAAGCGTCTATCGCTTTGAGAAGCTGCCTACCCGGATTTGAATGGGATCTGTGGCACACCTGATTTGGAACCGCTTTATAATAAAAAATTTGGGGTTCAAGGTGGGTGTAATGTGTGTGTGTGTGTGTGTGTTGTGTTTCGTAAATTAACATAGTTTTGTGTGTATGTGTGTGTGTGTATGTGTGTTGTGTGGGGGAGACAGACAGCAAAGACAAGTGGGAAAAAAGAGTTAATGGAACTTTAATGCAACCACGTTTAGGGGCATGAAATAAGAGGTACGATTACAGTGGAATGTTTTATATTAAAGGGGTCTCGCTCAGGCTGTGAGCGGGAGTTTGAAACAATTTTTCTAGAAATAATTTTTTTTAAAAACTTTTCCCGGTCAAGCACAGGTCTCCTTCCACCTCCCTCTCATTGGGAAGAAACTTAGAAAGTGACGCAAGTTGCAGAAGAGAGTGATGTATGAATTAAGGGGAAGTCACTGTAGTAGTCTAACTGTTATTGAGGCATGTTTAGGGATAGATTTATCTCTCTTCTTTACCATTTGTTTTGTTTGGACATCTTGGTTGTCTTAAGGTATTGGTCCAGATGATGCTATTGGTTGGACAGTTAAGCTTGAGAAAATGAAATATTGAATCACATACATGTGAATGATCATATGCCTCTCTTGTGTGTGTGTGGTGTGTATGTGTGTGTGTGTGTGTGTGTGTGTGTGTGTGTGTGTGTGTGAGAGAGAGAGCAAGAGGGGTAAAACAAAAGGAATGCAAGCTTAATTTTTATCTATGTATTTAATTTCAGGAGCAAGGTGTTTGAAGACATGACCGTATGATTCATCCGACACAGTGTATGATCACGTGGTCTATGACCTGGACAGCAATTGTGGCCTCTGCCGGTTCCGCCTACCACACATGAAAATTCAACCTCAGCAAACGCGATGAACTCGGTATGTCAGATAGAATCAGGGGAAAAAAGAGTGAGACAATAAAGGTGTCCAGCAGATGAATTGATCTGATTGAAATAGTTCAGTGGAGTTGGATAGGAAGCAGATATAATAAATTAATACAAAGGTGAAATAGGATTAAAAAAAAATGGCGGTTGCAAAATAATCTTGAATTCCTGTGAACAGAGGACAATCAATTTGTCCAAGATTTCTCAAGCGAATGGTATGTTTCAGTTAAAGCTATCATCAGTTTTCCATGGAAAAGAAAAGTAACATATTTACAGAAATATAGCATCACTATTTCACGTATTATGCCCAAAGACCAGGCCAACTTCAGCCAATCATCGGTTCTGATAAGATATCAAATGTCTCTTAGTCAAAGATTTATTAAGCTGTGTGCACTTTTTTTTTTTAGAGTTCCAAGTATCAACTTGTGAGTTTTTCATGACAGTGCGTTTTTGTCACAGTGTTGTTAAATTCCATTGATCATGTGGGAGTTTCCTTGATTCCTGTGAATCTATTAAAAGAATAATGAAAAATTTCGGAATAAAGACAGTGAGTGACAGAAGGCATTAGGGTAGGTGACAGCAAGTTCTTTACTGAATCAGCACTTTAATTTCCCATATGAATGCTGTAGTAGCAAGAAAATATTGTGCAATGCTTTATGGATGCAGGCAGTTCTTATGAAATGTTCTTGCGACTTTGTTAGACTATGATGATCTGAGTTTAGGGGTGAATTGCAAGATTTTTTTTTTTTTTTCAATGCTAGTTCTATATTGAGTCCAACCTACAGAACACTTGGCACTCAAAATGACAAGACTTACTGTTGAAGATGAGCCCGGGTTTTTTTTTTTGTTTATTTTTATTTATTGAATTTCCTTTCCTCCCATTTCTTTCTTTAGGCACCAGTGAACACCTCCTGATTGGTTCAACACAGAACAAGGTCTTTTTTGGCGGGTGCATTACTGATATTGACAGCTCCCAGTGGATTAATAGCAATAAAGATAAGAACAAAATGATCCAGGATGTAGCTTTGTAGAGCTGAGCTGGAGTGAATGTAATTAAATGGCGAACCGCCAAGAAAACGTAAACAAATGAATCACAAGACAAAACACGACAGGTTTGAGCCTTAGGACTTCTTCAGTCAAGACACATGACACTAGGTCAACGAAAATGAACAAGCAATCACTTATCTTCATTCGCTTCAGCACAAGATGGGCGTTCAATGATTTTCACTTATCTTCATACACTTCAGCACAAGAAGGGCGTTCAATGAAAATCATTCAACGCCCATCTTGTGCTGAAGTAAATGAAGATAAGTGATTGCTCATTTATTTTCGTTGTCCTGAGTGTTTTGTGTCTTGCCTGAAGAAGACCTAAGAGGTCAAAACGCGTTGTGTTTTGTCTTGTGATTCGTTTGTCCGCATTTTCTTGGCTGTTCGCTATTAATTACATTTCAGATTTGTTTAGATTTCTGCCTGCAGTCGCCTCACTTTGGAAATGGCCATGAATGGTTTGGGAGGAAATGGAAAAATGAGACCTTCCACCCACCTGCCGCCCCACCCCCTCTTCCCAAAAGAAAGGAGGTGTAACACATATCTGCATTTCTATACAAAATGCAGAATGAAACGGTCAAGCTGAACTACAGAGCATGTCAAAGCTACAGCATTTCAAAACAAAGGAAAGCAGTTATCTTATATGCCAAGTGTGAAATGCTATTGACACAATATATGCTTGACTGTGGTATAACAAAATGCTGGTGGTTGCTTTTTTTTATGTTTGCGGGTAGCAGTTGTGACGGTTCTTGTTTTTGAGAGTGTGTTTTTTTCTGCCTGAAATTAAAGCCATGCTTCTCTCATGTCTGACAGGGTTGGCCGACAGGAAGGCACATTTGGTATTCTTCGCTTTAATGCTCAGTTTGAGTGTGGTAACTTACGCAAGTCATTCAGGTAATGCTGTGTTTGAGCACTTCTGTACTTTTTCAAGAAAGGCTCAATTTTCTCTCTTTTAGAATCTTCCTAGACTGCTGAACTCTTAAGACAATAGTGATGTGAATGCCGTAATGCACATCAGCTATTCATTGCTCTTTGTTAGCTGTTATAAACTATATTAGTGGATGGTTGTTAATGAAAATTAAAAAAAGAAAGAAAAAGCTGCCACTTCTGCAGTGTTCTTTTCCATCGTGGCATTTTTAGTTAGGTTTTCATTTCCCATGGTTAAAAACAGTTTCTCTGTCTCCTGTTTGCACCTTGAAAGAGTAAGACCGTCTCCACTGCATAATTTGTTGAGGGAGGTGGGTTGAAATAGTGTGTGTCGGCAGAGGAGAGGCAAGGGGAGAGGCACTGTCACTGACAGACCAAACAACACTGGGGTAGAGTTAAGTGGAGGCAAAAGTGAGTGGACGGAGGGATTATTTGCCGTGTGCTCTAATGTCTCTGTGTGTTTTGTGTGCAATACTTTGGGTTTTATTTTGTTGACTTTTTTATGTGGCCCTTTGCGGTCGGCTGGGCTATAAGCAACATTATCTTATCTTATCTGTTGACTTTTTCTTATTGTTGTGGGGTGTTTTTTTTTGTTGCTTATCTTGAAAGCAGCGATTTTGATTATTTATGTGCGCTTGCTATGAAGAGTCATGCGTTGCAGTTTGAATTTATATTGTGCGAGTTATTTCATGGTACTGTCAAACTATTGGGGAGAATTTCGTTTGTGTCAGCATATCTTTTGTTTGAGTTTTCACTGTGCTGTATTTAGAAATTGAGTTCAGTACAATGTGGGGAGCTCAGTATTTTAAATGTACTTTTGATTCAGTTTGAAATAATGTTTATGTTTTTTTTATCTGTTTTTGTAAAAAATTAATGCAGAAGCTGATGCCTCTCGCCCCTTCTTGATTTGTATGTTTTTTTAAAGTTTGTGTTGTATTTGGTATAGCATGTCTTCTGTTAGTTCATTATTTTTTTCAAAGGTTTCATAGGTGTTGTGTGTCTGGACATGATGATATCATGAGTTGTTTTTACATCTAGTTCAGAGCCAGTTGGTACAGTACGGCACAGCACTGCTCATTTGCAGCTGTGGGTTTACATGGCAGTAAATGGAACAAGCCATTGCAGTTTTGACCCGTATGTTATATCTGAATTCAGTGTGTTAGGTTCCGAAGTAAACACATGGCTGCTGTGTGCTGAGAGCATGGCTGTTACAAAGGTGGCGGCGAAGAGAACAGTGACTTTGTTCACTGTTAAAGCATAGGTGGTGAAAAAGGCGAAAGTTTTTGTGCATGTAAAGTTGAAATTTTGTAAGCAAGGGGGCCCGACTTGGTGTCATCATCTCAGCTACATATGATTCATCGAATCTTGTGGTGCAGTTGTTTTTCCCTTGGCGCTGGCTGCACTTTTTCATTACCATGCTCATCAGCAAAAATATTTGCAATGGCACAAATGTGAAAAGATTTCTTGTACATGAGTCTGGCTTCTTCTAAATGGCTTAATTGTTCTCACTAAAGTCGTAAAACTTTGTTTTAGCTTTTTGCCCGGAAACTTGTTCTCCCCAGCTATCTTTTTCTTTTGGACCAAGCTGATATGTGGAAATGGAATTTGGGCACGCTGGGTCTGCCTTTGGTCACCTCAGAAAGCAGGGTCATGGCATGGCAAGGAAAAAGTCAATTTTAAACAGTTGCTTGGGCCGTGTGGCTGGCCAGGCTCGGAAAAAAAGTGGCAGTGTAGTGGGCCCCCATGGTGTCTCTAATTTTGGTGGAAAAGATGGATCACTTTATAAGTGATAATGTTGTAATGTTTTGGGTTTTTTTGTGTTTGTATTATTTGTGGTTCTTTGGGATCTGCAAGGTGAGGGAGTTTGAGTATGACTGATCCTGAACCCAGGACATCAACACCAATCACCACCACCAGTGGTTTACTTCGAGGTCAGCAACAGGGCAGCGGCATCAGCTATCGCTTCAACATTGTCAACTGTGAAAAGCTCAACAGTCAGTTCAACTTTGGTCAGTGGCTACCCTTCCTTTCAAGATATGTAAATGAGATTTTTTTTTTGTGGTGGTGTGGTGTTTTTAATCCTCACGCTCTTTTTGCATTGTGCAGGTATCCTTCCTTTCAAGATATGTAAAAGAGATTTTTTTGTTGTGGTGTGATGCGTAACCCTCGCAGCTGTTTTTTTTAAATAAAATTGTGCACCATTTCTTCTATGAAATTAAAAATCGGGAAGGAACCTAGGAGAATTTCTGTGAATAGTAAACAAATTTAGTGTGAATCATGAACAATTACAATGACGTCGGGTTTCCATCATGTGTGTGGGCTAGTTGACTGATGTAGCAGGCAGTACTGGCTTGGGTTATGTGCCTTTGCTATGCCATGGGAACTCAAGATTCTGAACCATATATTAAGTAAAGCAACTGGAATTGATGCTCTGTGAGTTGTACTGTGTTGTGTTGTTCGTCCGTCGAGTCAATGGAACCACTTCAGTCATCTCGGGATTGAGGGGGTGAGGTGATTCTGGATTCACAGGTGGCTGATCAGGGCGATGTGTGCACGGAATGTGCGGTGACACTGGGACAGGCATTTTTGGAGACCTGCTCTTTATTGTTGGTGCGGTCTTTCCTTGCCCTGTCTCTTTTGTTGTGCTGCAGCTGTCCTCCTTTCTTCACTGAAAATGGCATCTTTGTGGATAGAGTAAACGCCATCTAGCTCGATCCATAGCAGTTTGTTCCCATGGTCAGGGTTATATTAAGTGAAGTAGTGAAGTAAGGAGCCCTGTTGTGGCCCCCATGGTTACCAGGCTTTAAACAGCCACTCTGTTTGACCCAGAATCACTGGGCATAGCATAGGATGGCATAACATTGCCTCACACAGCATGCTTGTTCTGCATTGGGTTTATGATTTTTTCAGAATAGGGCTGACTTCGTCATTGACCCAATACATCCATTGAATACAGGATGGTGGCTGCCATTTTCACTGCTTCTGTTGTTTTCTTTGGCTTTCCTGAAGCTGCTTCAAGGGTAGTTTTTCTTTTTTTCTCATGGGACTTGACTGCAGTCCTTCATAGGGCCCTGTCATTTGCGGAGTCTTGCGACATGTCAAAAACCATGATGCTCCTAGCTCAGGCAATCTTATATCCTCTCTAATTCTTTAACAGACCCTATCTGAATTGGTCCCCATAGTTTCAGGATCACACTCCAGTGATATTCCGCTTTCTTTACTGCTGTTTGTTTCGCAAAAGTTGAGCAGCGATGGCTGGAGTAGAATGCTGCCCAGTATTGGTCCAGAATGGTTTCCCCCTTAGAATTAGGGCCACTGAACGGCCAGGAAGAGCCCAAAATGGCCTGGACAATGCAAGTGCGAACGATGTAGCTGAGGCTGTTGCCAAAGTGGTTCCAAGAGTGGTGCTTTTACAAGCAGCCCCAGTATGATTCGTCTTACGCCGCAGGGATGGGAGACCTGTATAGCAAATTTTCTCTTTTTTTCCTCCATGTGCGTGTTCCGTGTTCTGATTCAGGTTTCGCGCCACTCGTATTTGAAGTCTGCCATCTTATTTTCAATGCGTGAAGACCTCATCATTGGGGCTTTATATTTGTCAAAAATGGAGCTGATTAACGACGAAGTAGAGGCACGGAAAATCAGCAGTGACCTGAAGAAAACAAGTGGAGAAATGAATGGATGGATGAGATGGACCAGTTAATCATCCGTCCAAAATGGCTGCGGAAAACAAATGAAGTGGGCACTGTTTGGTGTATACTGTGCAGTCGGAAGCTTGTATACAATCAAATGGAAAAAAAGTCGATCGAAGTGTGTTCCCAGGAGACGAAACATGTGGAGAGATGGAATGCACTGAAACATACATCAACTCTTCCTGCTGCTGCTCTAGTAATGGCTCCGCTGTCTAAAGTCGATTCCCTGCTGGATGCCAAAATTCGGACTTGTGCATTTTTAGCATTTTTGAATTAAGTGACTGAAATCTGGCCACTGTCCTTTAACATCACTGGTTGAAAAATATTTATACATTGCTTTCCCATTTGTTTTGATGGTTTACTGAATTTAAGATGTATTCTTAAGTACTTGGTAACATTTTAGGTTTGATATTTAAGCGGAAAGTCATTTTTTGAGTCTTTTTATATAGAAATTAATTATAAACTTTTGTTTTTAAGGAGAGACCACAAAAAGTGTCTTGGCAAAGACAAATTTTCTTTTTCTTCCAGACCCCCCCCCCCCCCCGCAGGGCTTTTGCCCCTGCATCCCCCCGAGGGCCTAAAGGGGCCCCCTGGATCCCCGGCCTTTTCAGTATAGCTATGATTTTCTGCTCCCACCCCTGTGCTATGTGGTGTGTTACGTGTGCTTTGTGGGAAGAAAGGGATCAACGTTTTCATCTGATCTAAGCTTTTACAGAGGAAAGATTTTTAACAAAATTTCTGGTGTGTGTTTATGGAAGGTATATTTTAAAGGGTTGTGTGAATGAACTTTATTTTTTTTTTTGTGTGTGTTTTGTTTGAATGATTTGTGATTGACATCAGTGCGGCAGCATCCCTGATTGGCCTTTGCGGTCGTCTGGGCTATAAACGGGGGCCCGGGAATAGCTCAGTGTAGAGCGCCCGACTCGTAATCTTGGGGTTTCGGTTTTGAATCTCCGCTGGGCCGTTTCGCTACAGGGAGATTTTTCCCTCGATTAACATTAGTTCTGAACCAAATTTCCCCATACAGTCCTTCAAATGAGACCATAAATGAGGTTCTGTGTGTGAACGCACGCATAACATCTTGCACACACGTAAAAATCACATCAACCCAACTTTCGGAAGAGAAGGCCATTTTGGCGGTGGGTATGGATGACACGTTACACAATAGCATGCACCTTCCCCTAAGTTGGAGTATGGCTGCCTTAGTGGTGGATAAAAAACGGTCATACGCACAAAACTCCACTTCCTTTTTTGGGGTTTAGATGGGATTAATCCTTGCCTGTCTATACGGGAGTGCCCCACAGGAGTATCAGCCTGCGTACGCAGAAAAGAAGAAAAAGGGGCTGGGCTATAAACAACATTTCCTTGCCTTATTTATTGAAGCTTTTTCCAACGCACCTTCCCCCACCCCCTTTCTTCCCTTTATGACCCCCCACCTCCTGTGGTGTATCTCCCCGCCTCGCCAGCCCCCTGTGTTTTCCTGTGTTCAAGTCTTTTAAGGTATGAACTATGGTAACTGTCTCTGTGTTCTCAGATGCAACCCTGATGATGTCCGTGAGGGAGGCCATGGCAGGCCGCGGTTGCGGGAAATGCGTGTGGGGAAGGACATCTGCTACTACCGCAACCACTTCCTGCGCTCCTCACAGACGACAGGGGGCGTGAAGGGCAAGGCCTACTACACCACCACCTTCACCATCTGCTTCCCCACAACTGTGAATGTGTGCTACCTGGCCTCCCATTTCCCGTACACCTACCCACGTTGAGGGTGAGTGTCTTGCTCTTTTTCCATTTCAGTTACTTCACCAGCATGCAGTTGTCTCCAGTTTCGTTGAATTTCTCGCCTTTTGCAGATTCTGCACACACACAAAAAAAAATTCTCCGCAAAAGGAATGAAGAAATAAAAAAGCTGTAAAAAGAAACATGTCATCAACTTGGTGTAAATGTATATAGGAAAAAGTTGAACTCTCAGCCAGGCCAAATATATAAAGAAGCACGAATACATCTTTTGACAGATTTTCTGATGATCACCGCAACACAGGATGGGAAGTGGACGAGTTACATTTGTTTGAAAAGGCTTCCCATTCGTCTTCTCTTCCCATTGTCATTTTTTTTCTAGTGCCACACGGTGGTTGTTGGGTGATGATGTCATCCTTTTCCTCATCCCCATGGGAGGAGCTTCAGATTGTGGGTTTGTGGCTGCCTGGTTAGCATAGATCCGTTGTGAAATGACACCTGGTACTTTGTATGATGGTGCCTTTTGAATGGGCCATTGATCAGCTGATGTCAGACCATTGTGACAATTGCTGTCAGAGTTGATAAGTCAGAGGCTGCAGATGAAAAATTGAGAAGTTTTGGAGTGAAAATGCTTTCACATACTCTTGGTTTTTTTTTTTTTTTTTTTCTTTTGTTTTGTGGCGTCAGTTGGTTGAATCAATGGAGCACCTAGGCGGTGACTTTTTGTTGTTGTTTTTTTTCCTCCTAAGCTGAAATCCACCTCTTCATTTTTTGGTGCTTCACATTGTCCTCTTCATCTGCAACCCCCCCCCCCCCCCCCCCCCCCCCCCCCCCCCCCTAAAATTCAATATAAGGAGCTAGTTCATACCTCATCTCATCTTCCTGCTTCTTCTGGCCCCGTCCACCCCCTGCCCCCCCACCCCTCCCCCCCCCTCCCCCCTCCCCCTCCGCCCTCCGCCATCACATACTCTTGTTTCAATTGGTTCTAGAAGGTTCTAACTGCGAATCAGCACGGGATGCTTCTCGATAAGGAAAACTGTGTTTGCAAATTGTTTGAATATGCTTCTGTTTGAAGGGAAAAAATAAATCAAACTGAATAGACCTTTTTAACCAGTAAGAGGGGTATGTGTGCATTTCTACTCCAACTGGATTCTTCATTTTCAAATTTATCTCTGGTTGGTCTGTGTGTGTGTTTTTTTTTAAACAGCAAAATCGTTTGCCCCCCTAAAAAAATGATGTGAAACTCGGTGTGGACAGTGATCTTACAACGAGCCATGACATAAACCGTATTTTTGCTTTTGGGGAATTCATGAAATAGGTACCGCACTCACCAACGATGACAGTATGTATTGTTTTCCTGGATTCCAGGTCATGCTGGCATCTGAGGCAATGAATTGCTGATAGCATGAAAAAAAAAAAAAAAAAGGTCACAGATAAGGACTTTTCAAGAATACATCCTTTCCTTTTGCAGAAGTCAGACTGAAAGTTAACGTTATAGAGCTCTGGTAATAATAACAGGACACGCACGCTGATAATAAACTCTTCCAAAATCATCCAGGTGTAAAGGAATTCTCTACATCCATCTCCTAGAGATCTGTCTCATGTGCATAGGTCCTCGATTTGGCCTCTGTGGTCTGCTAGGCAGTTTATCTGTACTAATGTATGTGTTTGTTGTTTTTTTCTTTTTTATTATGTATTGTCCTTAGTACAAGATTGTTATGTTATTTAGTCATCAGTTATACAAGAATTCAATGATGTCTTTTTAGATCATTGACTTCTAAGCAAGGAAATTGTGAATGAGGCAGGGAACAGTAAACAGTAAAAAAAATTAGCATACTTGTTTGTTATTTACGTGTTTATTTCATCATGGGAACAAGAGTTACCCTACCTGTTGTTATTTACGTATTTATTTCATCATGGGAGCAAGAGTTACCCAACTTGATTGTTATTTAACTTACTTATTTCATCATGAGAGCAAGAGTTACTCGACATTTTTGTTATTTACCATTGGTTTACTAGTTTGAACAGTCATAGGAGATTGTGGGTACTTTGGGAATGATATCAGTAATGCTTTCTGAAATGCCAGGAATGTGTTATGTACCTGTGAATTTAAAGAAGTAGGTGACCGGCAGCCCTTCTTTCACGTACGGGAAAGTTCAGCCGAGTGAAAAATTTGCGTGTTTTCAATAGGCAGTATCTATGAATAACGCTTTTAGAATCAGATGAAAATTTGTGATGAATAAAGAATACAGTTTCCTTTTGAACTCTGTTTTTGTTTATTTGTGTTTGCAACATACGGTAATGATGATAGTTTTATTCCAAATAACCCACCCTTTCACACGAAAACGAAGTGCGTCACACATCCCGATGCGCCGAGGCGGCATTTGGCCGAACGTTCAAGCTACACTGTTGTCGAAAATCAACACATACAATGTGTTCATTCCATTCACTGGCGTTCAAATAAGTCAGAATAAAAGAGCATGTTTCAAGCTTTATTTCAGTCTATTTTTCGTTTTAGTCCCCCGTTCCGCCCTTTATTCCGCCCGACCCCTCAGGCTCCTGATTCCTCCCTATACCCCCCGTTCGTCAGTGGGTTGATTGTCTCGGTGTGCCTCCCGTATTTGGGTTGACTACAGTAATAAGACAAACCGGTCGTTATCCGGGCTTTCACACCTTCTCCCGGGGCCATTTGCAAGACGGTTCGTGCTGTTTTGATTTTTTATCGATTATTTTGGTCATCCCATCGACTTCCCACACGTTCAAATGTCGCCACTCTGACAGTGATAGTGGGCATGAGCTTGACTGTGGACCAAATGTTCAATAGAATGTGTTTTCCCACCGATAATAACGGGCTGGAATGAATCGGACATTGATCTCGACTCTGCAGACAGCGACAGTTGACTATGAAGTTGCAGAAGGAGTGAATGGGAGTAGTGACAGTGACTCGGACTCGGAACATTTGGCGACGCAGGTGACGCAGGTGCTACTGATGTCGGTGGATGTGCAACAGTCATCGCAGTGGTCAAACGACGACTTTCGGACTGAAGTTCGTGTGTTTGATGCATACAGGGCCCCCACGTCCACAAGTGAATCTTCGAACACCTTTTGATTATTTTTCACTTGTTTTTCCTTTGGACGCATTCCATCTCATGGTCAGGGAAACCAACCTGTATGCAAGACAAACGCTCACGGCTGCTGGTCTTCCTGAGGATAAGTTTCAGCCCAAACCACTGTGGGTGAAATCAGAGCTTTTGTTGGTCTTCTCATGTTTATGAAAATTTGGCCCCGTTCCTCATCGTGATTTTTATGGAAAGATTCTTCTCCTTTTTCAATGTTTGGGTGGTCAAGTGTCCCCTGTCGAAGAACAGGTTTGAACAGCTGAACCAGTAATTTTTACCTCGGCTGATACTACTCAGTTTTTTTCCCCGGGTTCAGGCTGGGTATGACCCCCTGTCAAAGTCAGACCTCTCATTTCCATGACACAAGAATGTTTTGCTAATGCAGTTTTACCTGGGCAAAAAATCACAGTAGATGAGGCAATGATCAAGTTCAAGGGTCGTTGTGGTTTTTTTGCAGTACTTGCCTGCAAAACCAACGAAGTGGGGCCTCAAGGTTGGGCTTTGTTGTGATGCCGATTCTTTTTATAAAAACTAATTTATTCAGTATATACTGGGAACCAATGATGTGCCTGCTGGACAGGTGATGCCTAGGGGATCGTGTTGTCAAAACACTTGTCAGAACCCCATTTTTCAAGTGGCACACCCTCTACTTTGATAATTATTTTACGTCAGTCCCCTCATTCAGTATCTGTTTTAGAAAAAAACCTTGGCCCTGTGGGACTGTGCGAAATAACAGGAAGGGTCTGCCACAGGATATGAAGCCAGCAAAATGTGTCAAAAAGTCTGGGGACACAAAGCGCTGGTTCGTGAGATTTTGGGTATGGTGATTTGAAGGCAAGCTTCAGGTGTTGCTTGGTTTGACCGTCGTAAGGTTTACCCTTCTTACTTCTGTCCATGATGGAACCCATGGAGAGCTTGTCCCGAAAAGGTGCAGGGGGTGTTGAAAAAGCCAGGTATTCTAGGCCCCTGGCTGTTGCTGATTACACCAAAAACTACAACGGTGTTGACAAGCATGATCAATTGCGATCATATTATTGTTCCAAGCAGAAATTCATGAAGTTTGGGGGAAATATGTGTTTTTTCTTCTGCCTGGACACTGCTGCAGTAAATGCCCTTTTTAATCTACAAAAACTCTGCAGATGGCCCCACTGAAACTGCATGTGGATTTTCACACTGAGATTGTCATGGGCATGGTGAATGGTTTCAAGGGTCGAAAACGGATCGGCCGCCCGTCGTTCATGACAATCCAGACAAGCACAAACACACTCCTTCCAAAATCCAGTCTGCCAGAGGCAAGAAGGACTGTGTCTGTTGCAAGAAGGAAGGGAGGAAAACCCCAGCAGGGGATTGCCCTCCAGTCCAACACATGAGTGTGTGATGTGTAAGGTGGCTTTGTGCAAGGATCGTGGCTGCTTTTTTCTTTCACCAGCAGTGAGTAGGTTCCTACACACTCATTCCTAGCAGTACACCTGATACTTGACTAAATCAAGGACTGGACTTTGTCATTTTTGTTTTGTACAGACTGTTTTTTGGGTTGACTAAATATTGAAAGTGCCACTACAAAAGTACTGGAATTTGTGCATGTAAGAAAATGCACAACGGAAAGAAAATTTCATGTCGGTGATCTGTGTGTGACAAAATGATCAAAAGCAAGAACATTTCCAGTGATTGTGTTGTTTGTGTGTGATCACATTTGGATTATATAATTCATTACCCCTGGAACCATATGGTGAGTACAACAAAAATATTTGAGTGTTGTTTTGTTTTTGTGATGCCTGCCTCTCTTCCTTCCTACTAACACCTGTATATAGTTAGAAATATTATCAGCCATAGGAATTCTTTTTCTCACAAACACAAACTAACTCATGCAGATCAACAAGCATGCACTCCAATACATTTCAGTAAATATGGATTGATTTTGACTTCTTATTTTTTTTTATTTTATTTTTTTCCTGCTATGTAACTGCTATGTGACTTAAAAGCGTCACAAAAATTTCGCGTATATTCCTAGCTAACCCGTGTAACTACTAAACACCTCACAACACCCATCAGTTCTTTTCAGATGGTTGAACCTGACCACTTGCCACCAAAAAGGTAGGTGTTATAAAGTTGGTTTGGGTGTTGTATTGCCTGTCTGTCACCTATTTCACTGACGTAGGTGTTTTTTTCCAGGTAAAAACAGGTGTGTGAGTGTTGAGCCATAAAAATATTTTTTACATCCCCTAAAATAACAAGTGCAAAACCAAAGTTTAGCTTTCCATAGATTTTTTCTGAAAATTTGAAGTCTTTTTATCCATTAGTTTATTTTTTACAATTTTTTAAGTCAGTACCCCAATTCGGGCAGCAAATTCCAATAATAAACTTAGTAGTCTGGGCGAATTCTGTCATAAAGAAACACAGGACAATGAAGGTTAAATAATTTTTTTTTTAGTACGATGTGTTTAAATTAATTAGAATCGAAGTTTTTAGAGGCTTGTTACAAGTGTTGTCTTTCCAACGTCGTTGCTAAAAAAAAATTGCGAAAAAAACATAACATTAACGATGCGCTAGAAAGGCCGTTCTCTCCCGCATTCATTAGTGTATCAAGCTAGCGATTGGTTGAATGCTCGAAAAGCGCAAGCCAATCAAAGCGAAGTATCAAATGCAAACATTCGCACCTGTACAAGATTTCAACAATGGCCGGAACGAAGCCGAGATCCGACAATGACCGAGTCGAAAGCGCTTATCGTTGTTGAATTTCAAGATGCACTTGGGAAGATAACGCATATAATAACAAACCAGAACATCAATGAAACGATTCAATTATTTTATTTCGCTTAATACCGTGCCAATGCTTAGTTATTTTGTTCGTAATTCAGCTGGTGTTCGTCGAGGTAAAACAGGGCGGA